>PVIJ01017608.1:0-28873 GCA_004024925.1 Scalopus aquaticus | reverse complement strand
CTCTCTCTCTCTCTCTCTCTCTCTCTCTCTCTCTCTCTCTCTCTCTCTCTCTCTCTCTCTCTCTCTTTCTCCCCCCTCTCCCTCTCCCTCTCCCCCTCCCCTTCCATTCTTCCCTCCCTCTCACCTAGAAGAATCACTGTCTCAAAGTCACACTGAAAGCTAATTATCATGTTGGAAAGATGTGGCATTTTACTTGAAAAGGTCACATGGCACAGTGAAAAGAGCACTGAACTTATAATTAGAAGTCCAAGGTTCAAAGCCCGTTCTTCTCCTGTCTAGTGGAATGAGTTAGGGAAAGTAGTTGTACCTCCCCGGCTCAATAACTTTAACCAGCAATGTGACTTTAGGGAAAGACAGTTGGGGCTCACTCCCTGCATCATACTATTCTTTTTCAATAATTTTTGTAATGCACAAAAGAGATATATATGTGAGACATTTAGGGAAAAATTAAATTTCTATACAAATAATTTAAATAACAAATATGCATCTTTTCTGCATGTAATACTGGCCTCTGAAATCTTGAAGTAGCTTAACAACTTGGCATGTATGTGTCTGTGCGGATTGTCACCCCTGCAGTGCGTTTTTCATTCATCGAGCATTTTAGAGCACTAGATGAGACAGAGATTGCCTAGAAAATCAAAATGGTAAAGCACTAAGCATCACTTGAAAAAAAAAGATTTTCCCAAAACTGCAAAAAGGTATTTGGAAAGAGTTAGCAAGAAAAGTAAAAGCCAAAAATATTTATTCCAGGGGATGTCTAAAAGGAGTTACGAGGACAATTATCCCACAGACCTGAGGCAGAAGGACTCATGTGTCTGATGGGGAATATAAATACTCCACCCAATAGCTTACTACCCCAGTTTCAGAGGTCAAGATAGGGAACCATTTATGTCATATGAACTCCACTTTCCAGTTCAATATAATATGGAAAGTGTCGGTTTGTTTCTCCTATGAGCACCCTCATGTCAATACTTACAGCAACAGCTCTCGCTATCCTCTGTCACACAGCATGCATAAAGTCCCTTTTGTACGTTGCCTCAAAGCAGTGCTATTTCACTTGTCTCAATATTTTAGTGTGAAAATAAGACAATGATGGCTCAGAAATTAAGTAGAATATGATGTGTACTTTTAGAGATTATTCCTGAAAAATAGGGTCAAAGGGTACATCCTAAATTTACCAAATCCTAAATTTAGGTTAGAAGAAGCTACAACAGTTGCAATCCAACAGGTACTTGGATCCCACTCAATTCTCTCTTTCAGGACAGCTCTATTATCTTTAGATAGCTCACTACAGCACCAAAAACATGTTCCAAATACCTGCTAATAATGGTTTTATCAGCGGCCAGTGAAAATAAACCACTTCTTTTTTTTTAACCATGATGATTATTTAAATACGTGGTAATATTATCTCAGATTGTTATATTTTTAAAGATGTATTTTATTTATTTATGCATACAAGAGCTGGGGTGTAGGACACAGGTGTGGTGGGGGTGAGAGGACTCACCAGAGACAGAGTGGGGAGCAGAACAGGCAGATCAACTGAAATACACTGCTGAGGGGAGCTGTAGGCGAGACAGGAGAGGTCTGCTGCCCATGTGGGTTAGTTCCCTGGTAGGGGATCAAACTCCTGTTGCAGTGGCTGCCAATAGCTTCATAATGCTGAGACATATCCCCTTGTACCGCCAGGGAGGCCCATCAACTTGTTATTCATTTTTTTTGGCCAAATTAATTGCTATTCCTTCAATTAAATTTATGTCAAATGTTATTCATCCATCATTTTAGCACTTAACAATGAATATGTTCCAGTTTATCTATATTTCTTTTAATTGTAGATTTCAATATCACAAATCAATTGTTTAACCATTACAATAATGTAGAACATCTTCTCATTATATATACATATATATTTATATTGCAATTGCATTATTTTATTACATATTACTTTAGATTTTAGATTGTTCTCATGACATCACTCTTAAAGAATATAATGAAATGTCAGAGTCTATTTTTATTTTTGAAAATTTTAAATATAGAAAAGATACACTAATATAATAAATCCTCCATATACCTCTCACATGGATGCAACAATTTTCAACTTTTAGACCATCATGGGCTTTACAAGCTATGAAGCTAAATATTAAATAAGGTAATAAAAAGTGAATGCAAGGCTTTAAGCAGTTATTAAACCAAAAATTGTACTAGCAAGCTCATGAGAGAGGTTACAGAAGACAAAAAAAAAGTTTATAAAATGGATGTGCCTTAGCAATTTCATGCTTATAACACAGAATATGAATTATAAGATATGTGACAGACAGAATAATCATCCACCCAAAGATCTTTACATCCTAGTCCTCAGGTTACATGGCAAAGGCAATGACGTTTTAGGATGGAATTAAGGTGCTTTGAGTCAGCTCACATTAAATAAGGGAGATTATTTTAGATCATTTAGGTGTATATAATATAACAAATACAAGTGTGGGGTAGAGGGACAGAGGAACTTTCAGGAAGACATAACTATGACAGACAGATACAGAAAGCTTCAACATTCCTGCATTTAGAGATATAATGACACCATTACAAACCAAGGCATGCAGGCAGTCTATGGAAGCTAGAAAATGCAAGAAAACTGATTCACCCTAGAGCCTCCAGAATGAATGTAGTCTTGCTGACACCTTCATTTTAACCTGTGTTGAACCTAAAGCCTACAGAGCTGTAAGATTATATGATTGCACTACTTTAAACCATTAATTTTATAGATTTTTTTAGAGTAGTCATAGGAAATTATTTCAAAGAAGCAAACTCTAATGTTAATTATATTATCCAGAATATTTCCTATTACTTCAGATATAGGTTATATCAAAACTGGTGAATATGTGTTTTATATCTTCATCACTATAATTAAAATATCTAAAGGTACATAACAAGTCAACTGGTATATCCATAGTTGTCAAGAGTATGGTTTTGAAGTTAGATCTACTGAACTCAAATGATAACTGTATGATTTTAATTTTCTTTCCCAGTTTGGATTTCGTTTATGTATTTCCTTGGCCTACTTTCTCTAGCTAGGACTTACAATGCCATGTTGAATACTAGCAATGAAAGTGGACATCCTTGTCTTGTACCAGGCCTTAGAGGAAAAGCTTTTAGTCTTTCTCTATGGAGTATGTTGTTAGCGATGGGGTTATGTATCTGGTCTTTGTATTATTTATGTTCCATCTACCCCAAGATTTTTGAAGGTTTTTTTTTTTTCATAAATGGATGTTGAATCTTGTCAAATGCTTTTTCTGAATTTCTTGATTTGTTCATATGATTTTTATCTTTCCTTTTGTTAATGTGGCAATTATGTGGGTTGATTTTTGGGTATCGAACTATCATGTGTCCCTGGAATAAATTCCACTTGGTCATGATCTATAATCTCTTTGGTGGTCAATTTGTTTGGCTAATATTTTTGGAGGATTTTTTTCCAATCTGTTTTATGTATATGTCATTATAACATTTTACTTTCTTGATCAGCCAAGTGAGGGTGATAAGTCATAAAAATACAATTTTACTCTTAGCGTGAAGCCTAAAAAAGTAATGCTATTTTTTAGATCACATGATAATTAAAATGATGTCTTGTCTGTTGAGGATTTTTGCATCTATATTCATCAGGGATACTGGTCTGTAATTATCTTTTATAGCAATATTTTTGTCTATTTTTAGCATCAGAGTAATGTTGGCCTTGTAGAATGTATTTGGAATCTTTCTCAATTTTTTGGAAGAGTTTGTGTATTTGTATATTTGTCCACTTTCATCACTGATGGGTGTTCAACATGGCATTGTAAGTCCTAGCTAGAAAAATTAGGCCAAGGAAATATATAAACAAACAGGTATTAGTTTGCCCTTGAAGGACTAATATAGGTCGAAGCTTTTGGGGGTTTTTTTTGGAAGAGTTGTGATTACTGTTTCAAATTTCTTATTTTTAATTGGCCTGTTCAAATTTTCTATTTCTACATTATTTAGTCTCAGAGGGTTATAGATTTCTAATAATTCTCCATTTGATTTGCTGGCATATAGATGTTTATAGTTATCTTTATGACCCTTTTGATCCTCTATATTTCTAAAATATCTGTTTTAAGTTTTCCTCTTTCATTTCTTATTCTATTTATTAGTTTTTCCCAATTTTTTTTCTTCAGTGACTCTAGCTAGAGGTTTGTCAATTTAATTAATTTTTCAGAGAACCAGCTTTTGGTTTCACTACTTCTTTGGAACTTTTTTGTTTGTTTGTTTCTGTTTCATTTGTTTCTGAGCTATTTTTTGTTATTTCCTTTCTTCCTCTGGCTTTTGATTTTATTTGTTCTTCTTTTTATTGTTCCTTTAGGTGAAAGATAAAGATAGTTATTTGAGTTCTTACTTTTTTTTTTTTTTTATGTGAGCCAGTATTAGTGAATACTTGCCTCTTAGTACTACTTTTGGTTTGGCAAATAGGTTCAGATAGGTTGTGTCTTCATTTTCTTTCCTCTCTGGGCATTTGGTAATTTTTTTCTTAAATTTCCTCGCTATTACAACTGCACAATAAAAGAAACTATAATATCTAAAGGGCACCCTACTACATGGGAGAAATTATTTTCACATCATGCATCTGACAAGGGACATATACACAAGTTACATGCAGAACTCATAAAACTCAGCAAAAAGAAAATAATTCAATCATAAAATGTGTATAAGAGCTAAATATAAACTTAAACTTCAAAGACAACATGAAGATGGCAAACAGGTACATCACGTATCTCCACAGAAATGCAAATCAGGGGGCCTCCCTGGTGGCTCAATGGGTTAAGTCTCAGCACTATGAAACTATCTAGAGCCACTGCACCACTAGTTTGATCCTTGGCCAGGGAGCTTCCCACAGGGCATATCAGACCTCTCCTGCCTCACCCAAGGCTCTCTTCATCTGTGTACTTCAGTAGAGCTGCCTGTTCTGCTGCCCACTCTGTCTCTGATGAATCCTCTCACCACCCCACACCCAGGCCTACACCCAGTTCTTGTATGCATAAATAAATAAATCTTTAGAAAAAAAGAAATGTAATTCAAAACCATAATGAGGTACCATCTCACACAGGTAAGACTGGCCCACATCAAAAAGACCAGAAACAAGTGTTGTTGAGGAATGGAGTAAAAGGAACCCTCTTACACTGCTTATGGGAAGGAAGACTGCTCCAACCCCTGTGGAAAACAGTACAGAAGCTTCTCATTTTTTAAAAAATAGTTCTACCATATGATAAAAAAAATCTACTCTTATGTACCTATTCAAGGAATACAAAAACATTAATTTGAAGAGATACATGAACACCTATGATACTATAGTACTATTTACAATTAGCCAAGTTATGTAAACAACCTCAGTACCCAAGGACAGACAGACACACACACACACACACACACACACACACACACACACACCATGTAACACTATACTATATAGTTACAAAACAAGATGAACTCTTGGCTTTTGCAACAACATACATGGAACTATATAAGATATTGCTAAATGAAATAAGTCAGAAGGTGAGTGATAAGTACCACAAGGTTTCATTCAGATGTGAAACATAGAGAACCAAAACAAAGGGCCAGAAAAACCAAACCAATAACAAACCTTAAAAATGTGACTGTAGATATGAGGCTATCAGAGGGGGAAGGAAGGGAGAGAGCAATGAAGGAACACAGTGAACTATGTTGGAAGTCTATGAATACCTTGCTCGTACTTATGAGATACCATGCATCAAAGAAGGGGTGATCCTATACTTCCTAGTCACATATAATGATGCACACTAATGTTATCTCAATGAAAATATTAAAAGCAAATTGTAACTGATTCAGTTTGCCAGTTACTATCCATGGGACCTTTCACAAAGTAATTAACCTCCTTCTGCCTCAATTTTCTAACATGAAGTATGTGATCAGATTATGAGCATTAAGAATGTTAATGCATGCATGTAAAGCACATCACAGTAATCTGCACATGAAGAATTATAAATAATTATCAATAGCTTAATATTTTTAATTTATTTATATTTTATCATAACTTTTTTTCATACAGAAATTGCACCCAGCCCAAGCTTATTTAAATTATCTTGTCAACAAAGAAAATATTAGAAGATTTGTCAAATGTCTGGCTAAAATCCAGATCCTGTCTTCAGTGTCTCTAATATCCCCTGATATATTAAAACACTAACCTGTATGAAATTGAATTAGTATGACAAGACTTAGTTTGTATAAATCCACACTGAAGCTAAGTGGTATGTGCTCCTTCTTTCAGGTGCTTGCTAGCCATTTTCTTTATAAATTCAAGAATTATGCTTGAAATCAATGTCATTCTCATTTGGTTAATGTATGCCTGATGTCTCACTCTTTTCTACAATGTTACATTCCAGAAACCTATTCTTTTTTTAAGATTTATTTATTTATGCATACAAGCTGGGATTTAGGCCAGAGGCCTGGGGTGGCGAGAGGGTTCACCCGAGACAGAGCGGGAAGCAGAACAGGCAGATGGAAGGAAATACAATGCTGAGAGGAGCAGCGGGCTAGGCAGGAGAGGTCTGCCGCGCCATGTAGGAATATCCCCGGCTGGGCGACAAACTCGCTTCGCTGCTGCTGACAGCTCCACAGCGCAGGGCTTAACCGCTGCACCACCGGGGAGGCCCCAGAAACCTATTCTTAATGCTTTTTGTGATATGTTATTCTGAAAGTCTGTGCGCATCTCAATAGGCTGCCAAAGGTCATCCACAGAGCTTTAGAAACTCTATTATCCACAATTTCTGAGGCTCGTAACAGTGTTTCCAGAATTTGTAATTTCTGTTTTTATGGCTTAATTATTTTAAAAGAAAGCATTTTAAGTGAGAAAGTTAGCAAGTCGACAATGTTCTCCATATAGGGCCTCCTATTTTTTTAGCCCTCTTATACCTCCCCAAAATTCTAAGCTCTGAATTAGATTTGGGACCAAATTCTGAAATACGTGTCAGCCCCTAATTATTTTTATTGTAAAATAAACTTCATATAAAATGAAACATGAAATCTACCCTCTTAACAGTTTTTTAATTATTTACTACAGTTGTTAACTCTCCACACAATGATGTACAGCAGATTTCTACAATTTTTTCATCTTTCATGATTAAAGTTCTTCACTAATCAAACTATAAATTCCAAATGACTCTTTCTCTAATCCCTGGCAAGCACCATTCTACTTCTTTTTCTATGAGTTTGACATTTTAGATACCTAATAAAAATGGAATCATGAAGTATTTGTCCTCCTGTGACTAATTTTACTTAGTATAATGTCCTCAAAGTTCATCCATATTTTACCGTAGGTCAGAATTCCCTCTTTATGCTGATTAATAGTCTATTTATAGGTATATTCCACTTTAAAAATGTTTATAGTTTTATTTTTCCAGCTTTATTGATATATAATTAACATTTAACATTTTGTAAGGTTAAGGTACACTGTGTGATGATTTGATACACGTATGTAATGTAAAATGATTAACCCAATAAGGTTAGTTAACATACACTTCATTTTATGTAATTATGATTTTATCATTTATTATTGATATTTATTATTGATATTATTTAATTGAGAGTAGCAATAAAAATCTACTCTCTTAGCAGCTTTCAATGATATATTACAATGTGGTTAACTATAATCATGATCCACATTAGAGTCCTAGAATTTATTTCTCTATTCTCTCAAGCTGAATTCAAGTTCTCCATAAAGGTGAGATCATGCAGTATTTGTTTTTTTCTTCCTGACTTATTTCACTTAGCATAATGCCCTCAAAGTTCACTCATATTACTACAAATAGTAGGACTTCTTACTTTTATTTATGACTGAATGGAATTCTATTGGATACATATACCATATTTTCTTTTTCCATCCATCTTTTGCTTCTTGGCTATTAAGAACAAGGCTTCAATGAACACAGGAGTGCAAATATCTATTCATACTGTTGCTCTCAATTATTTGGGATAAATATCCCATAGTGAAAGGATCATATAATAGTTTGATTTTTAATTTTTTGCGGAATCTCCATACTTTATCCTATTATGGCTAGACTATCTGACATTCTACATTTGCTTCATAATTGGAGTCACCATCTATTACCATTTGTGTACCTCTTAGCCTTGCTATTTCCAAACTTTTATGGAGGAACAGTGAGCTACCATGACAGAAATAACAATTTATTTCTTAAGCAACTGATAATAAGTGAATAGTAAAATAGGAAATTTCACATGTCAAATTCTTATGTGGCTTCATTTTCACTGTAAAAGAAAAGAGAGATTTGATTTGTGATTTTGGGTAACAGGGCTGCCAAATTGCAATTATTCTCAATTGCTAAATTTTTAGTAGGAAACAATAAGAATGACATAAATGACATATATTATCCAAACAGCTTTGGTCTTTCAAGAGTGGACAAGCACATGCACATGAGTATGAGACAGAAGCTATGACTTAAATAAATGTGCTAAGGAAAACATGCAAAGTCACAAAAACTGCCAAGCATAGAACGAGCTTAAAAGAGACAGCTTGAACACTTACACTATTAGACTATGTCAGTTTTCTGGCCTTTGTCATAGTTCATAAAGTAATTAAAAATAAAATGCAGGTTACATGTATTCAACAAATTTCACACACATTGTATTATTTTTAACAGAACACCTTGTCCCTGAGCTATTTCCTACATCTCTAAAAATACTACTTTGAGATTCTTTAACTGTTTTCTGAAATTGTGTCACTATGTTCATTTCTTGTCCAACAAATGAAGCTCACTTCTCATCTAGGAATTAATAACAGTTACTTATTGTTCCAAATCATTTTTTGGAATGTGATTCACATGGGAATGATGTACACTTATAATAGTAGATACATCAAAGATGTATACAATGTTCTGTTATTGATGATTCTCACAGTATAAACATTGTCCCAGGAAAAATATTCAGTTAATATTAAAGTCAAATTAAAGCACATTATAGCAACCCAAGTTTATCTAAACTAGTGTATAATTACATTTAATTTTAAATTTAAAATGTTTTCCTTCATTGGTTGTCTTTCCTAGTACATAAAATTAATTAAAAAGAAAAATATATCTACATTTAAAATTCCATTTGGACAGTGACATATTTACACATAATAAATGTGTCAAATCACTGAAATGATAATTAAACACATAACATGTATTAAGTACATTCCTAAGCAATCCCTATATTCCAAAAAAGTTGATCTCTGACATAGGTAATTAAGTAATTTTCCCCCCAAGATCTTATTAGAATTTGATAGAATAAGCAATGAAAGTTATGTTTCCTAAGTTCTGTTTTCCTTCCACCTTAACATGGTGCTTCCTTGCAATGATTTAACAGTAGTGAAAAAGAGATGAGTTTTAAAGAAATTAGAAAATGAAGAAATCAAAGGAAAGTGTGTGTTGATAATCTCAACAGTCCTTGAAGTCTGCTTATCTACTACTAAACAGGCAATTCACTCAGAAGCTAGGGGAACCTTAATACACTCATCAAAGTCCTCTTTACAATTACAGAAGTATTAAAAAAAGTATCCAACAGTGAGAGGTGAATCTTAAGTAGTTTAAAGATTGCATTTGGATGATGAAGATAAGAACAATAATAGTTAATGTTACTATAGAGTTATTCCTGGAGGCTCAGAGTATTTAAATAAAGGTCAAATGATGTAAACCTCTGATAGCTGCAAAACTGGGCTGAAGAACTTTATTCTAATAAGATCTTGGGGTTTTTCATTACCTTTTATTTTCTTAGAAACAAATCCAAAACCTATTTGATAGATTTCCAGAAAATATTCTCATTAAAAAGCAATGGGTGTATTTTCATTTCCAGAAAGGAAATGGTTTAGTGCTAAATTTAAATAATTGTTGATTTTTTTCCTACTCAAAACTAGCAAGCTGACCTTAGAACTGAGGCATAAAGCAAAGGAGGAGGAGAGTGGGGACACAAAACAGAGGCCAGATGAACACAAGGAATATCGCGATTGCTCCTGGATGATGTGTTAGGAGAACTATGGGGAGTACAAAAATGTAAGAAAAAAAAAAGAAATAAGTAAATAATTGTTGAAAATAATTAAGTCTACATAAATTTAGTTCTAACCCTAACATAAGTCTTTTTTTATAAAAAAAATTATATTTTTATTGATTTATTTTTGCACAGAAGGACTAGAGTGCAGGCCAGAGATGTGAGGAGTGGAAGACAGAGTGGGGAGCAGAATAGGCAGATCTACTGAAGTACACGCTAAGGGGAATAGAGGCCGAAGCAGGAGAGGTCTGCTGCACCAGGTAGGTTAGCTCTTCAGCCAGGGGTTAAACTCAGGCCATGGTGGTGGGCCCTCACAGTGGTAAGCACTAAGACTTCACCCCTAGGCCTCCAGGCAGGCCCCATAACACAAAAGTCTTAAAAAAATATTTGACCAAAATACATAGTGGCATTAGTAACTGCATAGGGATTACAGAAATCACATAATAATGTGATTTAATCCATTAAAAATAGATCCTGATGCTTTAAAATAGAAGACAAACAATACAAACTTTTAGATATTCTATGTCTTCCAAATTTTGCCAATTAGAAACTTATCTTCACAATGTAGGATAAAAACAAGTCAATTTGGGTGACTATACTATAAAACAAATGCAAATCTAAGTCAAAAGAAGTAATACAGAAGTCAGACAAAATAATACAAAACATACTCCTTGAATATAAATAACGTTTTCTTATATTTAATCATTGATACCTAACATCATATTTCATGAAATGTTAAATTGTGTTTGATGGAGCTTTTGGAAGGTTATTATCTAATCAACCTTAGGAAGATTATAATCTAGTGTATTAATTTGTATATTTCATGCTATTTACAGAGCTGAAAGTATACCATGGATCAATTAATTTGAAAACTGCATCAGGATTGTAAATTCATCTGGGGTATGTACATTGAGACCTAGATTTTTGAAGAGGTTAAGACTTTTATTCATACTCATCTAGTTTAAATTATTCAGTAAAATGAAAGTGGAAGATGAAATATATAAAACACAAGTAGTCAAAGATTACATTAATGATTCTGTCATTTTTTATTTTAATTTTAAAAATAGGTGTATGTTAAAAACTTAACTTATTAATCATCATGCATTTTTTTTATCTAACTCCAAACATTATTTAAAACTATAACACTATAATAAATCTAACCTAATTGCTTAAAAACATAAAAAATGTTAACTAACATTTTGGCCTTTAAGCATCTGCTATTTTAGCATTACAAAATGCAAATGATTTTTTCTTTCAATTGGCAGTTTTTCCTTCACTATAAATCATCATCCACAAAAAAAAGTGTAGAAAAAATTCTAGCAAAAAAGAAAGTCACGTTGTAGAAACCACACAGTGATATTTAAGACAAAGAGTGGAAACTAAGAAGAGAGCTTCTATTTTAAATTGGTATCTCAGTAAGAGTCCCTGAATTAGCCTACACAAGATTTTATAAAAGAACTCATTAAAATGATGGGAAAAATTACAGCCAAAGAAACATCTCAGAATTGTCATAGTTTGGTGGGGGGGGGGAGGGGGGGACACTAATTGAAGCTTAGATGCTACCCAAGGGAAACTATATTCAAAATTAATGTTACTGGGTTTTTTTTCCCTGGCAATATTATTGACTTTCCATCTTTGCACAGGTAGGGGATGTAGATAGAGATAATCATAGAAAATGGTCTGTTCAAGGCTGCAAATCTCAAAACAAGGCCCCACTGGACCACTGGTTGAGTCAGTTCTGATTATGCAATGGAGCTTTCTTGCACAGGTAAGCCTGTGTAGGTTACCCAGGAGATGGAACGGAAACAAAAGATATTACAAACATTTGGGAAGGCAACTGTAGTTTGTTTTTTGACTTGTCTGTTTTACATACTATTTCAAATTGTAACAGAATATAGGGATTATAGTGAATGTCTTTTTTAAACAGGGGACACTTCATAGCCAATCATCCTTTACCCCGAAATTATAGATATTCATGTATATATAATCCAAATCACGAGTATACAAAAAGGGAGATGTTTTCATATCTGAGCAGTGGACAAATCTGTCTTCTAGAAATTCTTTAAGAATGAATAAAAATAATCAAAAGACAGCAAGTTACAGCATTGGTGCTATGGTTAAAAAAGAGGAAAATAAAAACTTCATGACAATTTGTTGGAAGGGTGCTGATCAGAGCACGGTCCCTATGAATCATAAGCAGAACACAAAATAGAATAGAACAATTTCAAAAATTAGATACAGCAATCCATTTAAAGATGAACACAGAGTTAAGAACAGATAATAGTCACTTAAAATTAAAGAACTGAAATGTAGGCGAGGCTCTTCCATGATATGCACAGTTACTTACCATTTATTTTTATTGACAAAAACACTGAGCACTGAAGCAATGTTCTTAAATTTGTATTTTAGAAAAATAATTATAGTTTGATTACATTATTTTAGAAAATCATTCAATGTGATATCTTTCTAAATTCCTTCTCAAAAATTGCTTTACCTGGGCCTCCCTGAAGGTTAAAGTCAGGGTTAAAGTCATTTAACCTAAAGACATTTTAAGAACTCAATTTTGTATCCTCTACACTATGAATTATGATTAATATTAAGAAATAAAGTGATTAATCCCTTGAAATAGATACAAACATAAGGGTTAAAGTCTCAACACTATCAAGTTATCACCAGCTACTACGGCATGAGTTCAACCCCAGGCCAAGGAGATAAACCACATGGTGCAGTAAACCTCTCTTGCCTTGCCAGCTACTCCCCTCACCAGTGTATTTCAGTAGATCCTCCTGTTCTGCTCCCCACTCTGTCTCTGGTGAATCCTCTAATCCCCCACACCTCTGGTCTATAGCCCAGTTCTTGTATGCATAAATAGATAAATCTTAAAAAATTAAAAATTGCTTTACTAGTGATATAATACTATATAGTATAAAAACTATATAGCATACTACTACATAAGTTTCAGGAGTACAGTTTCACATGTAAATATGTCTATATACCACACCACACCCACTCATGTTTTTGTCAACTCACTACCACTTTCCAACATTTAAGAATTCAATTTGGTATTCTCTACACTATGAATTATGACTAATATTAAGAAATAAAGTGATTAATCCCTTGAAATAGATACAAACATAAGAAACACAAAATGGTGAAATAAATTTTATAAGCAATATAAACACTAATTCAAAAGAACTTGCATTCCCCATGTTTATTGCAGCACTATTTACAACAGCCAAGCTATTGAACCAACCTTAATGACCTAAAACAGATGAGTGGATCAAGAAGGTATGGTAAGTATACACGATGTAGTACTACTGAATGATAAAAAAAGATAAACTCATGCCATTTGTGGCAACATGGATGGAGCTAGACCGATTATACTAAGCACAGTAAGACAGAAGGAGAAAGATAAACACTGGCAGAGTCACTTATATGTGGAACATAGAGAACTCAAAGAAAAGGTCAAACAAAGATAAACTTTAAAACCAAGCCTTGAATGCTTACCATAGAACTGAGACATCCCAAGGGGCAGAGGAAGGGGTGGGGCAGAAGTGAGAACAGGATTGGGAGAGAACATAATGCACTACGGCGAAGGACTATAGGTACTTCAGTGGTGGATATACTACATTGACTACACCTAAGAGGGGAAATCTGATACATCCAAAACAGTAACAAGGATGTGGACCAATGTAATTTCATTAAAAAAAAAAAATCCAAATTGAAAACAAACACAATGTTTCTGTAAAATATTATGAAAAATAAATTTTTTAAAAATTCTGAAATTAGATGAATAGTGTGAACATCATAGGTATGCTTAATGGTATATGAAAAGATGTTTCCAAAGCAAACAAGAAAAATAAAAGGTATACAGATAAAAATCAATGTCATTTTAGAACATAATATTCATAAACTATGAAAAAGCTTATGAATACTGGTTTTGATTTTAAGAACTTACAATTTTCCATGGTTATGTCCAATATATCAACATATAATTGCAATGTTTTTTAACTTTAAAGTACACAGGCAGGGAAAATATACTTACAAAGGAATAAAAGTTTGTTTGCCTTGAAAATTTTACACAGCAAAAATGAATAAAAAAAAAAAGATAACATTGAAAGTGAGGTCAAACTGTCTTCAGACCCCAAGATTACAAAAAAACCTATATAACTTTCCCCAATAGGACTTGTTTTCACAGATGGTGCTCTGAGCAGCAGGAAGTGGGGATCCAGGGCCACCTGGGCTGAGTGATGGCAACATACAAAGGCAAGGCACAACATGTGAAAACACCTGGGATGCCGGATGCCATCCACACTCAGAGCAGCAGCATGAGGTTGCACAACCTAGGCATGCACAGAAGCAATTAATCTTAAGTCAAATTCCAAGCTGGTCAGAAACAAACAAACAAACAAACAAACAAACAAAAAAAACACAAATAGGAAAATTAGAAGACAGAGATAAAGGAACAACCCAGATTTCATTTGTTGGGAAGGGTCTATCAACTGCCCAGAGGACATTCATATGGGAGTGTTCTTCAGAAAAGAAAAAGAAATTTAAAAAATCTTTTGAGATACATTCCACTTTGTAACTATCCAAGCAGTCTTTGCCAAGCTTAGAACCTCTACATTCTTAACATTTTTTTCCTTCTTCCATTTCTATAAAGCAGTCTTGATGCAGGCAGATTTGATCCTATGTCTCCTGTCTCCTTTCTGGTTGATTTCACAATAAAAATAACTCTTCTTCCCTCCAAACTCAGTGTCATAGTGACTGGCTTCTATGCACTTTGGCAATGAGCCCCATTGCTCAGTTTCAATATTTATATAGCTTTTAGGAAATAAATGTTGTGGCTAGCTTAAAGTCATCTTGAGAAGCATGCTTCTCAATTTTTTGAGCCCTTAATGCAAGGAGTATTCTTGTGTGATATTTCTGCTCAATGGAGAAGGTGAAGCCATAAAAATAAAGTTACAGTGTGGTTCATCAGTGCTAATCAGAGACCAAACTGACAGGTTACACAAACAGCCCATCATATACAAACCTCTCAAACAAAAGTGACAGAAGTAACACATAAGACAACAGACACAGATATTAAACAAAACATAATAGGGAGTCCTCAAAAAATAAAAAGACAAGACAAATTACAAAAATAGCAATGAGCATCAATGTCTCAATAATCCCCTTAAATGTAAATGGTTTGAACTCACCAATCAAAAGATGCAAAGTGGCTGAATAAATTTCAAAATAAAGTACAATGTTCTGATGTTTAAAAAAACTCACCTGTCAACAAGAGTTGGAGTTAAAAACTGGAAGACAGTTATATAAACAAATGGTAACCAGAAAGAAAAAAAAATCAGGAACAGATACACTTATATCTGATAAAATATGTTTCCAATTAAGAATGGTAATAAGAGTCAGAGAACCCAATTTTTATGATTAAGGATCTAAAACAACAAGAAGTAACAGTTTTAAATATATAGGCACAAAATGATTAAGCACCAAGATACATTAGACAACTGATGATAGAATTTTAGAAAAATATTGGTAGCAACACAAAAATTCTAGAGGAATTTATTACTCCACTACAACAAGGTACAGATCAAAAAAAGACAAAGTATAAATAGTGACTTTAATTGAAAAGTAGACCAAATAGGTTTCACAGACATCTAACAAAACACTCAACTCAAAAGCCATTGCATGCACATTGTTGTTTTTTTTTTTAATTGCACATGTAACATTTCCAAGACTATACCATATCTTGGTACACAATTTAATTATGAATAAAACTACAAAGGTTGAAATTATAGCTAGTATTTATTTTGATCATAATGCCATAAAATTAGAAATAAATAATAAGAAACAAGGAAAGCTATATATATTTGGAAATTATACAACATGCAACAATAGCAGCATCTGGATAAAGGATGAAATCAAAATAGAAATTTAAAAATACTTTGAGATGAATGAAAATAATAGGAGCTACCAGAATCTATGGAATGAAGCAAAAGCAGTTTAAAGAGAAAAGACAATTGCAATACAGACCTACAGCAAGCAACAAGAATAATTCCAAATAAAGAGCCTAATATCACACCTAGAGAAACTTGAAAAAGAAGACTAAACATGAATTAAAGTTAGTAAAGGGAAGGAAACAATAAAAATAAGAGCTGAGATAAATGAAATAGAGTCCAAAGAGACTATACAATGAATCAATGAACTAAGAGCTAGTTCTTCAGGAAGATAAAATAGATAAGAATTTAGCTAGGCTGATAACAAAAAAAGGAGAGAAACTAATAAAATCACAAATTAAAGAGGTAAAATTACCACAGACAGTACAGAAATAACTAAAGATCATAAGATATTCCTATTAAAAACTATGTGCCAATAAATTCAATAACCTTTGAGAAACAGATAAATTTATATATCAATAGTCTATAAAGACTAAGACAGGGAGAAACAGATGAATTGTACAAACTGATCACCAGCATGAAAACTGAAGTAATAAAAATATCTTCCCCCAACAAAAGTTCAGAACCAATCAACTTCAAAAAATGAGTTTTATCAAACTTTTAAAGATAAACTAATGCCTACCTTGCTCAAATTGTTTTTAAAAATATAAGAAGAAGCAATGCTGACTAATAACACCGGTCAACATTGAGATCGTTATTGACTTAAAAAGGCCCTAATCTGTAGTATCTTGGTGTGCTGAACATGAATATAGCCCTGAAATTTTTTATTAGCTCTCGTTTTTAAGATATTTCATAGAATTCATTTTATATGTTTCACCATGTAAATTTATACAGTAGGACTGCAACAACATCCTAAATCAGCCTAGAATGATGTAATATTGCATCACATTGCATAATACCATCATGCACACATCATCCAGAGTTGATTGCATCATCAAGACTCCAACAATGGAATCTTCTAGAAGATGTCAGAATTACTTCATATCGAAAGCACCACCAGCAACTGGAGCCTTTCTTCAGAAAGGAAAGTACTCTGGCATTCTGTTCCAACACTGAGGCCCTCATGAATGCCTGAGAAATGACTCATGAACCACAAGAATGGAGACTATTTCTAGACTCTTCGAAAGTGAGTCTTAAGGCTGTGCTTTTGCACAATGGAAACCGTTTTCCATCTATTACAGTAGCGCATGCTGTCAACATGAAAGAGACATTATAACTCTAAGAAGCTACTGAATTCCATTGAGTATAACAAGTACAGCTGGCATGTCTGGGGTGATTTGAAGCTAGTTGCTCTTTTAATGGGACTGCAGCAGGAATATAAAAAAATACATGTGTTTCTTATGTGATTGGGATAGCTGAGTTAGTGAATTACACTACTTGCAGAAGGAATGGACTCACAGACAAAATGTAGCAGTTGGAGAGAAAAATATCCAGAATCCAGCTCTGGTCGAAGCTCACAAAATCTTGCTTCCACCCCTTCACATCAAACTAGGTCTGATGAAGAATTTCATGAAAGCCATGGACCGGACCTCGCCAGCTTCCCAATACCTGCATGAAAAATTTCCTCAACTCAATGAAGCAAATATTAAAGAGGGAGTTTTTATGGGTCCTCAGATTTGAGAGCTCTTCAAAGATGACCAGTTCAACAACTTGCTGCAGGGTGATGCGAAACAAGCATGGAATGCTTTTTTGCCTAGTGTCTACAAACTTTCTTGGGAATGTTAGGGCAGAAAACTACAAGGAACTAGTAGAAGACATGCTGATGCAGTATCAGAAACTTGGCTGCATTATGTCTCTAAAGATCCACTTCCTTCATTCCCAGGATTTCTTCCCTGAAAACTGTGGTATGGTTAGTGATGAACATGGCAAACATTTTCATCAAGATACCACATCAATGGAACAAAGATACTGGGGAAAATGGTCCACTACTATGCTGGCTGACTACTGCAGGACACTCCCCAGAGATGCTCCTGGACAGCTGTACAAGAGACAAGCGAAGAAAACTAAGTAGTAGTCTATGACTTGATTTTTTACAGGTATTAACCGTAGACCTATTACTATTGGCATGCATTTCATGATGTAAACATCAATTTCTTGCAGATTACAAAAAATAAACTAGAGCCAAAATTAGAATTTGACTGTCATATTCGTGTTGCGCACATACAAATTTATGGGAAATGACTAATTTTATTTCAGTAACATGACTTTTGTAAAAATTTGTTGACCTGTGTAATTTTACAATGTCAATGCTACCCTAATACTGGAACCAAAGACAGCACAAGAAAATTCTAAACCAATATCCCTGGTGAGCAACAATACAAAAATACTAGCAAGTCAATTCATCAGTACTCCACAAGGACAATATACCATGTTAAAGTGGGATTTATCCCAGGGATGCAAGGATAGTAAAACACACATAAATCAATTAATGTGATAATAATTTCAGGGCCTCCCTGGTGGCGCAGCGGTTGAGCGCTGCGCTATGGAGCTGTCGGCAGCGCGATGAGAGTTCGACGCCCAGCCAGGGAGAATCCCACATGGTGCGGCAGACCTCTCCTGCCTCGCCCGCTGCTCCCCTCAGCAGTGTATTTCTGATCTGCCTATTCTGCTCCCCACTCTGTCTCTGGTGGACCCTCTCGCCGCCTTGCGCCTCTGGTCTGTACCCCAGCTTGTATGTATAAATAAATAAATCTTTAAAAAATAATAACAATAATAATAATTTCAACACAATTTAAAATAAAAATCATACAATAATATCAATAGAGACAAAGGAAACATTTGATAACATTAAGTATCCATTTATGATAAAAACTCTAAACATGATGGGAAAAGAAGGAAACTGCCTCAGTCTAATAAAGGCCATATATCTCAAAACAACAGCCAATATAATACTCAAATGGTGAAAGACTAAAACTTTAAGTTCAGGAGCAAGGCTAGAACACCCATTGTCACCACTTCTGTTTAACTTAGTAATAGAAGTTTTTGCAAAACTATCAGACAAACACGGGAAGTAAAGGGATTCCAAGTAATTAAAGAAGTAAAACTATCAATATTCACAGATGATATGATATCATGGGGAGAAAATCCTGAGGACTCCATCAAAAAGTTGTTAAAAACAATAAATGAGTATATCAAAGTGGTAGGTTACAAAAAAAAAAAAACATACAAAATATACAAGGAACAAGGAAAAAAAGATAAGAAAATAACTCTATCTAAATTTGTTTCAAAAAGAAGGCATTAGTACCCAGGATATAGTTTGAAAAAATACATATAGTTAAAAAGAAATCCAATTAACAAGTCGTCAGCAGATATAAACAGATAATTCACAAAATACCAAAAGATATATGAAAAAAGAAAAGGTCCATTGTCATTTCTAGTAAGAGAGATGCAGATTAAAATTATGAGATACCATCTCAATACATGTGGGAATGGCACATATTAAAAAGACCCCCAACAACAAGTGTTGGAGAGGATGTGGAGAAAACAAAATCCTATGACACTATTTTTGGGAATGTAATCTGGTGTAGCCATTTTGAATAGTGATCCGGATTTACCTTAAAATGGAAATAGTGTCGCATCCAGCAAACGCATTCTTGGAGATACATAGCCACAGAAATTGAAGCCATCAATGACAACAACAACAAAAAACATACGTCTCACGATACACCAGTAGCATTACTACAATAGTGAGGATATAGAAGTAACCTAAATGACCATCAGTAGATGCCTGGGTAAAAAGATAAGATGTATATACAACATGGAGTATTATATAGCTACAGCAGAGGATAAAATGCAGATATTCTCAGTAACATAGAAGGAATTTTAACTATGTACAGCAAAATTAAGTTAGAACATTAAAAGAATCTACTGGACAGTAACATAGGGGATGACTTGATAACATAAAACACTTAAAAAATCAGTGGACATCAATAAATATCCTGAGGGTTCTGAGGATCCCAGGAAGGGGGGAAGGAAAGGAACAAGGGAATACAAGAGCTGGTGATGAAGAAAAATAGTTACAAGATATTATTAACTAATTATTTATTATCATTAAACATTAGGGAAGAAAGAAAAGGGAAACAATTGATCTATTAATGTACTATAACCCACATAGTGGTAAATTATTCATTACTTGAATTATTTTGCAAATGAATAGTTACTTTTCCACATAACAACTCTTTTTATATCAGAAGTTTTAAAAAAACAGTTACATCTCTATGCATAGCTGGATTATTTTATTTTAAAAATACTATATGAATGAATTGGACCTTGCCCAGTGTCATAAAGATTTGAAAGGTTGTCTACAGGAGTAATAGCATTGTGCATAGTTTTAACTGCCTTCCTTAATTCAGTTATTTTTTTCAAAATATGTCTTAAAATTTGGTACTAATACAAAATAGGTATTTTTTTTTCAAAAGAAAAATTTAAAATATAACTTTGAAATTTCTAACATATAAGTGTAGAATCAATTTGCTAAGTGACTGTAGTTGTAATTAACTACATATTTACACTTGAATTGTAATATCCATGCTTGTATTATATGTGACACGATTACCATAATCCCCAGGGTTACTATCATAACCCTGATTAACATTTATATTAACCATGGGTTTCATAATGCAGTTGACAAAGAAACCTGTTAGTTTATCTCTTGCTAATAGCACATGCAGGATAAAGAAGGTATGTTTGTGTTTTTAGGAACACTACTGGGAGCATAATATGGGTTAATACTGAAATCTTGGACCCTGGGGTTTGTACACAGACAGACCTACTTCTGTCTCTAAAGTAGGCATGTTGTTTTGAGTTTCATGTTCAATGAATATGAGAGTTTTATTGTTTATAAACTCTGGGGTGAATCTTCATTTAATATGAAGACCCATACACTACTAATCCCTTTCCCCATTTTCCATATTTCTCAAAATAGTGTTCCTTCATCATTTCTCTTAGCTACTCACTCCCAGTTAATTTACTTCTTAATCCCTCTGGAAGAAATCATGGAAAACATCCAGGAGGAATTATTGTCTGATCATAATATTAAGAAGGGTGTTACTTTCTCTTTGCCAGTTGATTTTGCTTGCTTTAGTTTTTAATGCTTTGCCAGCAAACAGATATCTTGTGAACTAAGACAAGGTGAAAATTAATGAAAACATATGCAAGACTGATAGAAGAATCTAAGGCTGTGTGATTCATTAGACACACTAGAGCAGATAAAAATCCCAGTCTACACAAAAGTGAACCCTAATATAGAATAGCAGTAACTATTAGGCAATAGCTTTTCTAATCATTCTATTCTATTTATTCTAGAGTTTAAAATGCAATTGATAATTTTCCTTGCATGCTTAATAGCTCCAGTTCTGTCCCATTGTTTTCCAAGTCCAAGTTCCAGGAATAACATCTGAGTATGGTGTTATCTGTAATTCTAACTTCCTTTTCTTCTTGCTTTCCCTGCAGTTTCAGGATTTTAAAAATGCTTCAGCTATACTCAGTTACTTACAGTTGTTGTCTTTGTGTTCTATGCCTTTCTGTCCCCTTAAATGTTGATGATGCTTGAGTTCTCATTGATTGACCAGGTCAGATATCTATTTCACTTTAAAGCAAACCTTATGAGGAAGTCATTACTGCTGGATTATGCCCCTGTTCCATACTCACACTCCATAGATAACTCCACATTCTCTTGTAATTGAATAAAATAGATTCACAATATTGTGTTCCCAGCAGATGGTATTTAGTATGCCATAAAAAAAGCTACTTGGGATTTTATTTCACAGGTGAATGTTATATGTACTGATATTACAATGATCCTGACTGATCATGAAATGAGTATAATAGTAATGAGTGACTTAGCAGTTTAAAATAAAAGCTACCACTTGTTTATGAGGACATTGATAAACAGATGTATGAGAAGCAAAGGTAGACAAAATCCTAGACCAGCTGAGGAGACAAGCCTCAAATAACACTCACAAGTGGCCATAAGGATACACCTCTGAAAGCAGTATAGTATAATAGCTGAAGTAAGCCAATTCCAGACACTTTAAGTCCCATTCCACGCCCTTGATGTCTCCAAATCCTTCTCCAGATTTTGACAAGGACCTTCAGAAGCTCTTCCTGGAGGAATGGCCGCCTTTCTCTGTTAGCTGATGCTCCTGTTTACACACTGGTCTCCCAAACCTCATCTTAGTGGTTTGTAACTCCTCCTCTTTTATTGTCAATTGAATCATATGCTTATATCATTGCATGGTGAATTTCCCCTAATAAGTAAAAGCATTATTATAAGTGATTAATTTGAGTCCCAAATGAAACCTCTCCACCCAGAGGGAAGCTGACAGGTTGAGATCCGAATAGCATGCAACAACCAGCTGAGACTGCAAGTTCTCAGGACTCCTATATCCTGGTAATTTCTGAGTAGTACACCCTGAAGAAGTACCTCAGGGGCATCCGAGTGGCCTAACTCAAGGCATCTGTCCACCCTGCTTGGAACATACTTAAGCATTTAGCCACTGAATTAATGACTAGAGGTCAGTCCCCCCTACCACTGACCTGTTCAAAGGTGACCAGTTTGCGGTCACTGTTTATTGCAGGTCGTGTATCTAAGTCTTTAATTCACCTTTAATTACTTTTTTTGCACAGTGTTAGAGTGGTCCAATTTCAATATTTTATGTATGGCTATCCAGTTTCTCATAACGTTCCTTTTCTTAACCCTAACCTAGTCCCTATAAATATTGGAAGTTTGGGCAGACCAATAGTAAAGGGATGTCAGTTGCAATTATACATTCTATGACATCAAAAATCACAAACTACTTTTACATTCATAATTGGGCCTTCTTTAGAAAACACAGTAAGGATAAATCTAACCCCTACCCATTCATCTATACTTAAAACAGATTAAACATCTGAAACAAATATAAGTACTCTTTAGCATCATTTAATATCATTCCAATAATACCACCTAAACCATATAAGGTGAACTTATTGCCCCATTATTTCTTAAAAGGGGGAAAAAAACATTTCTATTAAAATAGAAGAATAATTAATAGAGGACATTATAAAAACCTTCTTTTAACCATATAATTTACCTAGCTGGTAGATATGAAAACCAAACATGACTCTAATAGATTTATAATTGAATAAGTAATCCCTTCCCATGCAGGGTGCTTTACCTGACATACATTCAATCATTAACTATTGTTCTTTCTTTTTTTAAAATAGAAATCCTTCTTATTAAGTACCTGGTTGCTTACTTATACTTATCTAGATCTAACAAGAAAACTGCTTTTATCACAGCCTCCTGAGATAAAACACAAGCTTTAACTGAATTGGCCTATTCTGATTGCGATACCCTACAAATTTGGGACAATGATTACATACTGAACATCAGATTATAGACCTTATAAATATTGCAGAACTTTACTATAATTCTACTTAAATATGTGGCTTTCTGGGTTCCCTATTGCCGACTTTTAGCACACCAACTATCCAGGCACCTAAAGTCCTCACAATTAATCATGATGCCTGGCATCTGGGCACCACAGGGTAGATCATGTTGTAAGCTCCCAGAGTTGACATTTCTTTTCTTGTAGTGCAAGTACCTGAACCAAGCATGATGTGGAGACATTCATATCAAGAAGGTCACCCACTTCTAAGAGGACTAACTGAAACATAAGGCCAACCACAGGTCTAGATAAGAGCCAGACCCCTCACCTCAGATCCCTTACTGAGACTCCTTTATTTCACATATCCTGGTTAAGCAACACATGAAATTAAGTGAACAAAAATAAAATATGAGGTGGAGGACTATGGGTGGTGGTGGGGTGTTGTGGTAAGAACACCTGAAGAGGGGGACCCTATACCACCAAATCATATGCAATCCAATAAACCAATGTTACCTTGATTAAAAGATACATAAAAATAAATAGAAATTGAGATCAAGCAATAATCACTGATATTCAAACTTTTCTTAAAGATTTTCTAGAGCAGGAAGGAGAGAGGGAAACTAATTGGGCACATAAGTTTTATTTATTTAGACTGGAGTCTGAATTGTTTTACATGGCTGCAAAAACTTCAGTCGGTATCCCTAAAGCCTCTCAAGTCTGTAACGTTCTAAAAGGTTCATTTGGAATATATGAAAATTTCCTACAAGATACCACAGATCATAAGACCCTCAACTTTCCCCTCAATGGAGCACTAGTAAAAAACATGCCTAAGGAGGGTGGTGGAGGACAATAGTGAGCGGTGAGAGGGGTGAGGGGGAGGGAAGGCAAAGGCTGGAAGAGCCACAAACACTCATATTAGAGCTCTGCCTCTGCCCGCTTGGATATCTCTTGCCTGGCACTATGTCCATTTTTCCAGCCTGGTCATCACTATTAAGGACCACTGTGAATAAGCAAGAAGTCCATTTTTGCTGCCAAAATTGACATAATCCAAGACCTTACTATTTCTACTAACTTATTAATAAATGGAATTTTGAATTTCATCTGGTACATGAGTAACATTTTAAAATGGAAAAAATAGGGTCTCAATGTCTATTTGTGTTGCTGTCTATTGATAAATGCTGCTTGTTTGTTTTTCTCCATTTCCAGGGACTATTACCAAAATTAATTTATGAAAGAGCACTGTTTAATTGGATGAATTAAGTACTCCTATGACTCAGGAATATAGAAACACCCAAATGATTTTTCAAATTCATGTAATCTGGGACTTCCAAGGTTGAAGAATTTTAATTAATGTGTGTGATTAAAGCTACTATAAATAATGAGGAAAATAAGTTTGTAACAAAAATGTGTTTCAAAAGAAAAGGTATATACCTGAAACTCATATAACGTGATAAGGCAATATTATTTTAATAAAAAAAAATGAAAAGAAAACAAAAATAAGGGATATGGACTATGGAGATTTGGTTTTGTTAAGGGAAAAAAAATAATGTGTCTTATGGTAAAACTACTTTTATTTAAAAGGAAAAGAAAATAATGAACTACATAAAAATAGAAATAAAAAAGATAAAGGTTTATATGTAGGAAATCTTGGGACAGAAATGTTACAGGTGATTAAATCGATGAAAATTGAGTTGTTATTATAATAAGGGTTTTAAAAGTAAACTTTAATATCAATCATGTGTTTAGGTAAAACTAAATTTGATTTTTTTCACCTACTAAAAGGCCAGACTGACAGGAGATAATTGACCTACTTTAAGATAGTGTAAAAGCATTTTTTCCTTAGATGTAATATACCTCAAAAGCAAAGATTTTATACTTCATGTTCTTTATAACCAGGCTGGCATTTAAGCAACTATTGTAAGCTTCCATATACGGGTATTTAAAATCTTCAATTATCACTTTGTTTAGTGATGAGTAAGTACTGATTTATAATCATGTTTGTGTTCTAAAATTTATTTTATATCATTCATAAAACTTCCCCAAATGAAAGTGTAAATGAACTCTTTCTGACTTAGTCACTATAAGATATATTTCCAGAAGTAGCCTGGAACAACATCTCATTCAAATGTACTCTCTTCTTCTGCAGAAATGTTAATTAGGTCTGTTTGATGTGTTGAATTACATGAGGATCCTTGTCAACTAAGAAGTGATAGTAAGTCTTCTTTGCATTGTACCTGTATTTGTATAGGTATAAGACATAATAAATTGTCTAGGAATTATTAGAAGTTCTTAGAAATCTAATGTCCTGTTATTTAATTGGTCATTCATCATATTGTAATTTTATAACCAAATTTCCCTGTTAACAACTCAATCAACTATTTAACTTGACCATTTTAAAGTTGTTTGTTAGTTTGCAGAATTTACTGTTTTATTTTGACTCATCTGAAAAGGTACTTTATCATTAAGGAAAATCATGAAAAAGACAGATCTCTAAAAACCTTCAGACCATAAAATTTAACTAGGTAAAAATTCCAAAACTAATGGGAAAAAACTTAGCTCAAATAGAACAAAAATTACATGGGACTGAATAAACTGAGGAAGATAATTATATTTTTTAAATTACTTTACAAAATGGTCTATCTTTTCTTTTTTTTAATCCAAATTTAAGAAAACCATTTCTTAAACTAGTCACAATTTAACAGAATGTAAGTTTTTCAACAAAATGAAGCAATTACTTTTTATCCCTATCTAATCTCTCTAAATGTGTAATAAAACCACTTAGTAAATATTATTTTCATAGCCATAGTGTTGTTTGCATAAGTTCAATAAGATATTTTTTCTTTTAATGGGACCAATTAGAAATATGATGATATAAAATATGACTAGAATGTCACATTTGAAAATGATGTGCATAAATTCAGATGTGACAAGACACTTAAGGAACTAAGGCTGACTGGATAGACTCAAAAAAGCCTTGAGAAAGTTGATGGGATACTTGCTTATTACGGGGTTGCTAGCAAGCTTACTAGGTAAATAAGAAGATCACTATCTGGCAGACTCAATAGCCTTAAAAAGAGAGGATTTAACCCAAATTTTTAGGTATTATAGGTGAATTCTGATGGTGAGATATTGGCATGGCTTGAGAGTTTTAAAAACAAAATCTGAGATTCCTTATAAAAGTTCCAGCATAGTAGTATTAAAAAGCCTATTTGTTTAACAACTGTTCTTAATGCATTTATGTAAATAATAGGCAAAATTTAATGAGACTAAACTTAGTTTAACAAATTAATTTTACTGTGATTATCTTTAATAATAATGAGGATAATTTTAGAGAGGAAAATTATGTTTCAATAGAATACCTTTATGAATATTAAATTCTAGGACTGTTGATTGTCTTTCAGTTTTTAATTCTACATCAAAATGGACTGGAACCTGAATTTTTCTAGTTTCCTCTAATATCTGGTTATGAATCTTCAAATTAAAGTTTCCAGGTTTTTTTCCCATTCTAACTTGAAATTATTGGGAACTGAAACTGCCCCTTTTTAAAAATATACAAGCTTGGGATGCAGAACTTAAGGAAAAGGCCAAAGAAATGACCAAAACCCCCCACGTATGTGTTGCACAATGCTCC
The DNA here is from genome assembly GCA_004024925.1 of Scalopus aquaticus. Taxonomy (NCBI): domain Eukaryota; kingdom Metazoa; phylum Chordata; class Mammalia; order Eulipotyphla; family Talpidae; genus Scalopus; species Scalopus aquaticus. The sequence goes on along the minus strand of PVIJ01017608.1, from coordinate 1,844 downwards.
AGACTGCTGCTCTACTCAGGTTACCTAAACATTCGACCATATCATATCATATTCCACTACAAACCAGGTAAGTATACCCCGCGGAGGCTGCCTGCCCTCACTTCACGTAAAGATGCTTTGACTGCAGATATTTAAAAACCTTCAACTGACCGAACAGACTAAATTTGTAGTCTGTTCTCATTACTAACCAAATTCCTGCACATCCAAGAAAAATATGTTGCCACTGATCTCCCTACCAAGTTCTTTGCGGTGCCGTTAGATAAGGTTTGAAGTTTACTAACATTATTCTTGATGATGACCAGAAATAAAGGATGTGCTAAATGACCTTGGGAATTCTAATTACTCCCAATTACTTTTACTATACTTAATACTGACTAAATAGCAAAGATATTTAACAGTGTCCCCTCGGTTGGGCATTTTGTAACTGTCAGACTCCCCAGAAATACACTGGAGGCCTTAGACCTTACCTTGCTAATGAAGCAGAAGCCCAAGGGCTGTTGCTAGGTGGGGGCGTGAATGGGTTTAAAGTCTGGGGTGTGTGCGGTCTGCGACCAGGTCCCACTCCCGTGGTGTTGCCAGGCTCCAGAACTGGCTTCCGGCCCTGCGGCTGCTTTCCTGAGTGCACCTCCAATGAGCCTCCTGCGACCTCCCCTATCGTCAGCTGCGGATGCGCAGGCCGGTGTTTCCCGTTTGATGCGGCACCGGAATTGAAAACGGACCAAGCTGATTGGTGCTTAACTAGCACCAATTAAACAGGATGGTAAATGGACCAATCAGGTTTGAAAGGCAGGGAATATAAGCCGAGGTTCTAGAGCTATGCTGCTTTCAGACTTTCCTTTAGACCTTGGCCTTCAGATGCTTTGGAAAGACTCCTAGGGACCTCCTGGAAAAAGCTTCACCAGGGACAGACTTTCTGAAAGTCTCGTCCAGACCCCCGGGTAAAATTTCGTAGACTTCCTAGACCTCCGAGACGACTATATCTAACCTCCGCGATAAAGCACAACTTAACCGCAATTTCTGCCTAAGCCCTGCCTCTGACATTGCCTGCTGCCTGCCCCATAAGCTTGTGCCCAGCGGTCTGGGCCTGGCATCTTGAAAGTTGTAACACTACTGCATGTTATTTGCACCAACGTCTCAGCTGACCTTTGGCTGGGCACTGAGGACTTGTGTCTGGCTACAGCTTCTGATCCTCCAGCACCACCTCTTGGTGTTGTTGCCTTTGGCACTGTCTGGTCAGGAGGCTGGCACTGGTCATCCCCACCAGGTGAATAGCTATTGCTGGCTGCTGTGGTACCACCTCAGCAGCACCATATCTCAGGCTGCTGCCATGAGTTGAATCTTGGTCCTCCTGGAAGGGACGGCACCATCTTGCACCCGTGGCCTTTGTTTGGGCATCTGGACACTGTCTGGACTGAGACAGCCAGTCACTTATGGCCTTAGAAACTCTTGTTTTCCCAATCTTCTGGGTTAAGTAAACCGCCAGTGTTGTTGCCCCTTGAGCCCCACTGGCCTTGCAATTGTCAGTGCCCACGTGAGAACTCACACATAGTCACAGCCCTCCTTGGCACTGTCTGTGGAACTATTTTATTTATTTTTTTTGATTTATTTTTTATTTATACATATAAGCTGGGGTACAGGCCAGAGGCGTGGGGCGGCAAGAGGGTTCACCAGAGACAGAGCGGGGAGCAGAACAGGCAGATCAGAAACACACTGCTGAGGGAAGCAGCGGGCGAGGCAGGAGAGGTCTGCCGCACCATGTGGGATTCTCCCCGGCTGGGCATCGAACTCGCATTGCTGCTGCCGACAGCTCCACAGCGCAGCGCTTAACCGCTGCACCACCGGGG
>PVIJ01017607.1:0-28873 GCA_004024925.1 Scalopus aquaticus | reverse complement strand
AAATTAAATTTCTTGTCATGCTGAGGACCAGTTCACAGTCTATGGTGAATCTGTTACAGTGAATGCCACCATAGAAGACTCTTGACAGTCAGCCAGCATTCTCTAAACTAAAGCTCTTTGCCATCCCTGGGACAAATGTTCACAACTGTCAAGGAACCACAGTAGATTTAGATTATAGAAACAGGGAGTCCTCAACTGTTATATGATTGCTTGACTCATTTTTCTGTTCTTGCTATTGCTTCAAAAGGACCAGACAACATCATTTTGTAAGCTGCAAAAGTAGAATTGTGAGGGTAGAAATTACCTGAGAGTTGGAGTTAGAAAGTGAGAGGTGGAAATTAAACAAAAAGGGGGCTACTGGAATAAAAAAGGCAACCAGCTGATACCTGTTTCACATACTGTTTTTCCTTGTGCCAATTGCTTCAACTTCAACTCTTTCCTGGTATCTGCTTTCTTTTTTTCTTTTTTAAAGATTTATTTTATTTATTTATGCATACAAGAACTGGGGTGTAGGCCAGCGGCATGGGGGGGACGGCATGAGAAAATTCACCAGAGACAGAGTGGGGAGCAGAACAGGTGGATCTACTGAAACAAACTGCTAAGGGGAGGAGCAGATATGACAGAGGTCTGCTGTGCCTGCTGTGTGGGTCAGCTGCCTGGCCAGTCAGAACTCAGGCCATAGCAGTGATAATGGTGAAACTTAACCCCTCTGCTACTAGGGAGGTCCCATATTCCACTTTTACCTCTTTTATCCAAGCTTTTGTTGGTGACCTACAACTCATTTTGTTTATATTGTACTTTATCTTTTTCTTTTCATCTCATATAGTCCTGTCCTTTCACTAAACTCCTGGCATCTCCATCCTCCACCTCCATCCCATTTATCTGTGCATTATATGTGCCAGAGGACTTGCTTCCTTCAGGAACTTTCTCAGTATTGTCTCTGATTTCCTTGGCAACGCCTGCCTGTCAATTTTTTTTCTGATTATTTAAGGAAATCTGGCTGCATCACTAATAATCACTAACCAGAAATAGTAGAAGAAAAGAAAAGGGCTAGCATTGTCTCTGAGAAGGGAAGTGGGCAGATTTAGAGAGACAGAAAAATACTGAGTCTAAGAAGATGGATATAAGATGTGTGAAGAAGGTATTGATTTACATGGTTTGTTATTTTCATTTGTCAATACAATCTTAGAAATATTCTCAGGAAATGTTCCAGACCATAACTTAATTAGCCAGGCTGCTGAATCACCTACCCAACCAAAATTCTCTTAGGCCTAGCTCAACTCATGTGTAGTATAGGAAATCATATTTTGGACTATTGTGAAACTATGAAATACAAACCTTTAGGAAAGAAGCAAAAAAGATGCAGACTAACGGAATTCCAATGTTGACATTAGAAACCGCTCATATACAATGTAAAGAGGATTGAGTAAAATTACTAACTACCAATGTTAACTTTAGGTCTACTGATGCATTTATAAAATAAAACTAGAGAGATTTTATTATTTTGTATAGTACATTCTATTATTTTGTATAGTACATTTGTCCCAGGGAATGGCAAAGAGCTTTAGTTTAGAGAATGCTGGCCTCTTTGGTGACCTAGGGGTTAAGTCTCAGCACTCTCACTACTAGGACCTGAGTTTGATCCCCAGCCAGGGAGCAAACCCATATGGTACAGGAGACCTTCTGTCTCTCCGGCTGTTTCCCTCAGCAGTGTTTTTCAGTAGATCCTCCTGTTCTGCTCCTCACTCTGTCTCTGGTGAATTCTCTTACCCCTCGAACCTCTGGCCTACACGCCAATTCTTCAAGAAAAAAAAAAAAATAGACCCCAGGATGGGGATTATATGCTTTGTCGAAAGTTAATACAGGTACATACATTGCTGTTAAAATTGAGAAACATACTCATTTTTGGAACCAGGTTCTAAAAATCCCCTAATCAATGTTGGGTGGTAGTGAACAGTAAGGTGCTTAACAAAAATCCTCATTATAAAAAGCTGAATAACCTTATTAGAAGTTACTCCTTTCTGCTATTCAAGAAAATTGATCATAATTTGAATTCTAAGCCATGCTATGTGGGAAATTAAGAAGTGCTAATCTGTATAACCACTGGGTACTACCGAATAAAATCAATATTTGAATTACACTGTTGAGTCGTTGGATTGGTTATATCTTGGTAACATTTAAATAAAAAGTAAATATGCTATTTAACAGTGAATTTATTTACTCACTACATATTGATATAACTGATAATGACAACATATTTTAGCATATTTAGGTCAGAACACCATGATAACATTCAGGTTTTTTTAAGTAAAATATTACTGTACATTTCTGGGTGTAGTACTTTTGCTGATTACTGTTATGTTGTTTGCCCATTAGGTTTCCCATCTCATTCCCATTTTGAGCTAATATTGCTGGTTGGAGGGCTCTCCCTGTAACCCTTTCCACCTTACCCCCCTCCACTAAGAGATGAGTGATAACTGGGCCAAACTGATTAGAGTAATCTCCATGGAGAGCTGTCCTATTAACTCAAGCCTGGGCCAATCAGCATTCTTTTGGACAGGGTAATGGACAGGGTTATTTTGGAAATGTTTTGCTCTCTGTAAGATACTGTGCATAAGCAGTGATAAATAAACATAGTTCTAGTACTAAGAGAGATAACAGGATAGTTGAGGAGGCAGACAAGAATATCAAGGAGGTATATAGAATTAAAATGCGAAATCTGAAAGAAAGCAAAGATGGGCCTTTTTCAGAAGGCTTAATTCAGAATTAAGATATTCAAAGTGTTGGATAGGAAAAAGGGAAAGGACAGGTGTCATTGAAGACTGCTACGAAGAGTTTCTAACTTTTGTTTTAGTGCCTTGGACCTCTTTGCGAGTGTGATGAAGCCTAGAAACCCATTTTCAGAACAATGGTTTTTAAATATGCAAAATACTTTGAATTACAAAGGAAATTGTAACTGTATTGAAAGACCTACCAAAATAGTTTTTTTAATTGTGTGATATAGTATTAAATATACTTCTTTATTAACTTATTAAAAAGCAAGATCTAGTGGTGGGCATAATTATTAACATGATTTGGAAGTAGTGATGAATGTAAATGATATTTTGAGTTATCTGTAGCAGTCATAATGTGATGTGAAAATATCACATGGTTTCTTTTGATTGCAAAAGCTTAGATACTATAAATACTATTGTGGTTTATGGCCTACATTCAGAGTAGAAAGCCATGCTGACATTTATTTAGAGATTTACTTAGATATAATTTCCTGTACCACTACCTTCTATGCCAAGTTAAAAAAAAAAAAAGATGCAATTTGAACTAGTACTTGACAGACTGAAGGAGGTAACTAGGTGAATCAAACAGAAATGAGCTCTGGCCTTAAGGAATAGCATGTGCAAAGGCATGGGATAATGAATGAGGATAAGGAATTGTCAGCAGGTTGCTTTAGTTAGAATAAAGAAGGAATTTGAGTGTGGTAGGAGGTAAAGCTAGAAAGATTGGCAAAATTGTCTTTGGCTAGGGATTGATTGCACATTAAAGTGACTGTTATTCTGTTTTTACTTTGTTTGAAATTCTTTGCAAACTCCCCATTGCCTAGCATTTATAGTGCAAGTTTCATATAATTACTGTTGTAATCTAGCCTTCCTTTCCAGTCTCATTTATCGTCACTTTTCCTGTCAAAAGAATGCTCCAGTGAGACGCAAATAGATACATACTATTCTCTTTACCTCTACCTATTATGATAGCTGGAAGATCCCTTTCTGAGACTCAGCTGCCTCATCTATAAAATGGGTGGTGTAAGTACTTCACAGAGTTGTGGGGGTTAAATCAAACAGTTACTCAAACGTGCTTAGAACTATACCTACCTAACTTGCTAAATACTCAAAAAATGATAGTTACTATGATTTTCATTTTTACCTATAATGTCTTTTCCTCTTGCCTAGATGGTCAACAACTTTACATTTTTTACCAGTTTAGACTTTACTTCTTCCAGAAAGATGCTCTCTGATGATCTGACTTCCATTTCCTCCATATAAAATTAATAACTTCATCTTCTGTATTTTATTGGGACTCTTGTATAAATTCCTGTATTTTTCATGATGTAGTGTTACATTTCTCTATCATTTTTCTCTATTATACTATGGAACCCTTATAAAAAGGGCTGAATATTATCTTTTATTCAATAGTGCCTGATTTCTACATCCTTTCATGAATGGCAGTCACTAATAAAGACACTTTTAAATTCTGGTCTAGTGATAAAGATATTTCAAAGATATAATGGTAGACTATTTGGTGTAGGTTTTTGATAATAGCATGGCTGGCTACTCTTCCTATACAAATCCTTTATAAATTGGTGTTTTCAAGGTTTTGTTCTAGGATGAACCTTACTTTCTCACTCTACACATCTTTCCTTGGGAAACTCAGTGACGTCAGTGGTATCAATTGCTGTGAGGTAACTCCTGAATCTAAACCAAGATCTCTGTCTCCTAAGGTTCATTTCAAAATACCTGATGTACACATCCAACTTCTTTTAGATAGCAATAAGAAGCTTCAAATCAATATACAAAAATTGAACTCTTTAAGAAAAAAATCTTAAACACTCTCCAGCTTCACTTGGTTCAAGCTCTCCTAACTTCTCGTCACCTGAATTATCCACTTCTTTTAAAAAACTGATTTTTTTCTGATTAATAAAAAGTAATACTTTCTCTTTATAAAAAGAAATTCAATCAATGTTTGCAATGTATGATTTAGCAATCCCATCTATTAGAGATCATCATTGCTCACTTTGTGTGATGTGTATGTTCTAGCAGACCTTTACATGCATACATAAGCTTGCTTACTATTTGAGTTATGTGGTAGTTTCTGTTTCCTTGTCACTAGAGTAGTAATCTATTCTTGATACATACTTTTCGAAAACATGAGTGAGTGACATATCTAAAACACAAATCTTACCCTGCTTAACATCCCCCAAAAGGCTATTAATTTCTTGTAGGATAAAATCTAAACTCTTAAGATGATATAGAAGTCCTGCATGATATGGTCCTTGCTATTTCTCTAGCACTGGAGTCAGACTTGTCTGTGTTATATTCCAGCTTTGAAGCATTGGACAAGTTTTCAACAATCAAGAGAAGATTAACAGTATTTATCACAGGGCAATAACAGTACATAAAGTACTAACCATACTGTCTGATTTAGGGTTAGTAAATATTGGTTAATGTGAAAGAACAAATTGCTTTTGTATTTATGTATTCATTTTGCTTTCTGAGTAGGATCCTTTGAGGTGTTAATTGGATAACATTCGAACATAATGGGAACCACCACCACCCATCCCCTCACATACAAAAGAATGAAAAGAGAGATTGATTTACATAGGCTTTGTAGAAGGTAGGAGGTGAAAACCTGAGTGGCGCAGAAGAGAGACCAGTGCCCAGTTATCATTATAACTTTTTGCTGGAGGGATGAAGGTTGTAAAAAAAAGTTTGTTTAGAAGATATTTGAGAGAAGCAACTATCAGAACAAAAGGGACTTTCCAGAGATAAATGGCTGATGATCTTTGGAACATTTTGCTACCCGTACTTCCCCCCAGTTTGTTCTTTTGTCAAGGTTTATGAATGTCAGATTTGCGAGTCCTTAGAATCTGACGCTGTGTGGAGGTTGGCAATGAACAAACTCCGTGATATTCCAGTTACACAATTATTTTCTATCCTTCAGACCGGTATCCAGTCTGCCCTCCCCCATACTTTACCTCTGACGTCTGCCAGAAACTCTTTCATTCGGCAAATATTTGGGCGACCTCCCCTTTCCCTTTCTGCTGAATTGCCTGTTTTCCAAGGTCAGTCCCTAAACTCTCCGACGGTGACTTTTCTGACACTCCAAAGCTAAAGTTCGTCCCCCCCCTCCCTTTTTGTGCAACCTAGCTCCCCCATCCCCTTCATTCATCGCCTAATTATTGTTCCCAAGTGTTTGACCGCCTTTCCGCCTCTGCTGAGTTACTTGGCACCAGGAGTGGCGTTTTAAAAATCTACCAGCTCAGTGTATAGCACCAAGCAGATGTTTAGTAAATGTTTACTGAACGAGTGTCCCGTGCATCTCAGTGACATCACGTCTTGCGTGCAGAGGCGTCAGGCGGCAACCATCCCCCGGGAGGCCCGGAGGTCTGGGGACTTAAGTCACAGTTTATAAAGTGCTTTGACTATCTCAAGCACGAGCTTTCGTTTTCAGACCTCCCACAAAAAGCGCGGCCTCTTCAGCGACGGGTCTCGTCTCCCAGCTCTGGCTCCATCCCGCGGCACAAGCACGCTGCCCGGGAAGCGCTGGCGCCCTCCCACTCCTTCGGAACAGGGTGCGCGGGGAGAGCGAGCAGCTCACTTATCGCGGTGTTTCCCGCATCCTCCCTCTCCCGGGGGAGCTCTCGCGAGAGAAGCCAAAAGAAGATGGCCGTGCCCTGTATTTCGGTGTGAAGCTGTGGAGGCGGCTGCGACAAGGATCCTGGTGTCGTTGGCACCTGAGCTCTAGCTCCCCCCAGCGAGCGCGGGCCCCTCCGTGCCTAGGCGAGAGCCGGCTCTTTTCCTCCGGGAGATGCGTTTGTCCCTGGCTCGGGGACACCCTGGGAGTTCATGCTGCGCTGGAGGCTCCTGGCCACCGCTCTAATCGCCTTGTGCCGCCGCAGCGCCAGCTCTGTCGCCGGCGGTGAGCCTCCCGGATCTCCTCTCTGCCCCCGGCGGCGGCGATGACCGGGGAGAAGATCCGCTCTCTGCGGAGGGACCACAAACCCAGCAAAGAGGAGGGGGACCTGCTGGAGCCCGGGGATGAGGAAGCGGCGGCTGCCCTCGGCGGCACCTTTACCGGAGGCAGGATTGGCACTGGCGGCAGCGGCAAGGGCGGCAAAGCCTGTCATAAGATCTTCAGTAACCATCACCACCGGCTGCGGCTGAAGACAGCTCCGGCCTCCTCCAGTCCCGCCGGCGCCCTGGCCCTGCCGCTACTCAGTTCCTCCGTGACTACCACCTCCCAGTCCCCGGCTCTTCTAGCGGGCGCCGACCCCATTGCTGTCGTCGCAGTTGGAGGCAGTTGCCCCGCACAATACCCGGTGCACGAGTGCGTCTTCAAGGGGGATGTGAGGAGACTGTCCTCTCTCATCCGCACACACAATATCGGGCAGAAAGATAATCACGGTGAGGAGTGCTCGCCCCTCTCCACCTCTCCTTCCCCTAGAGTAGGGTGTGCTTGGCCGGGCCTCTGAAATCCTCGGCTCCCTTCCAGCAGACCCTTCTTTCCTTTCCTTTCCCCATCTTCCGGGCCGAATGCCCGTAAATCATAACCAGTTCAGTAGCAGCATGCCAGTGGTCTGGGGATTGGTTCTTGTGGGTGCAAAGGAATGTTTCCTCCCTTGCCACTTAAAAGTTTCCTGTGAGAAGCTGTTTCATCTATCTCTGAGAGAGGCGTTCAGTGTGTTGATTCTTGACTAAGATATTTCAGGCTTCCTCTCTTCCAACCTGGCCATTCTTCCTTCCTTTGTTTACATTTCTTTTTCTCTCTCCCCACCTCCCACCTTGAGAACTGGAAGTTTTAGTTTTTAGTTAAGAAGTTTAGTTAGAAGTTTTTAGTTTACTAAAAAATGGACTATCCCTTCTTTACCGAGATACGGATCCAACTTGACTGCAACTGGTTGTGATTTCTCCCTGCCATCAGGTTGCCTCTTCCTCTCACCCCCTTGCTTTAGGAAACTTTGATACAAAGTGTCTGTACTTGGCATTTAAGATGTATAGAATGCTTTGATTTCTGGGAATCACACAGAAGTGTGTTGGCATTTGATACCCAGGACATGTATAGTCACTTGTGAGTAGTTTAGTTTTGTTGGGATCGAGTTTGAGTTTCTGGCTTTATATATGAAGATAACTGTTAATAGTAATGTTCATTTTGAAGATGGTGATTAAAGGTAGTGCTGTGATTTTTCATGCTGATTTCATGCCTATATAAGGTATCTTTTTCAAGGATGATATTCTTTTTGTCTTAAATTATAAGCTGAATTTTAGTGACATGATTGAGTTAAATTTTAAACAGCAGTAAAATTTTTAATGTAAACTATTTTTTTTTCTTAGATTTAACGGCTAGGCCATTTTAAACTGGGTAGTTGGCAAATGTTGTTAGCTCCAGTTTTAACTGAACATGAGTACTGTACATATTAATTCGAACATACTCCATTCTGTGCTCAAAATAACATATTCATGAAATACATGCCTCTGCATAAGCTCCCTTAATTCCACTAAAATTAGGACAGAAATTGAGATAAAAAAACAAGATTCCTGTGGTTTGTACAATTCTCTAACAATTTCACTTTGTGTTCTGAATTCAAAATATTGTAATCATACCACTACCTGTCATTTATCATAAATCAAATCCCAAAAAAGTTCCTGACAGCTGCCCCCAGTTTTTCATTCCTACATTCAATTGATTTCATCATTTTTCACTGTTGCAACAAGCATACTATTGTTTGTTTACGGTAATTATATTCTAACCCTTAGAATGTGGGAGATGTGTTGTAGCTTTAGATTATTAGTCAACTATTAGGAAGTTTTTTCAGATTTAGTCTTCTCAGTAGTTACATGTTTTATCTATGGCTACTGCCTTTAAAATAGGTACATTACCGTCAACTAGCCCTGAAAACAGATAAGCTTCCTTTTGAGAGTTAATTCTCTTCAAAAGACATAGATGAGTATGACTGACAAAGTGTGATGTTAAACTATATTAGAACTAGTTTTCTTGGTTGATCACACAAGTTACGGAATTATAGGATTATTATTGGGCTTCCCTATTCTGTAGTCCAACATTTAGGAGTTGGCTTCTTAAAGTACAAATTTTGTTCAAAGTAATTAGAATCCTAAATACATTTAAACTTTTGTCCTTAACTGAATTTCACCTTTTGAGTTGCCTTGATATATAAAATCATAACATTATGCTTAGCTGCCCTTGTACTGTTGATACTCTAATAAATATAACCAATGGTTTATATGCCTATGGCAAGTAAATTGCTTTCTCCCCTGCAATATACATTTTCATCTCTTGTGAAGTTTCCTAGGTAGCTTCAACTTAATGCTTTATTTTTTTTTTAATTTAATGTGTTATTTCTTTAGTCCCCTTCTTCCCTATAGCTTTATAAATTTTCCCTTTACATTACTTTTACTCTTGATATTTTGCTAACCTAAGTTCTTTATTAGATTTTTAGAGTATTTTCCTTTCAAATTATAGAAGATAAATGCATTTTAAATTACCCAAGCATTTTAATATACCCAAGCTATAGATTATATTTGGGTGCTTATAACATGATACATGCATAGCAGGATGATATACTCATACAGATACATAGCAGAGCCATGCAGTAATAATACCACATATTAGATTTCTTCCACAGCATGATGTTTATCATCATCACTGTAGACATAGACAGTGTGAGTGTCAACATTACTAAGTGTATACATATATTATCACTTTTAATTCTCACAATAACACTGCAAAGTGGATAGTTGTATCCTTACTTTAAAAGGTGAGGAAAGTGGGGCCTAGAGATGAAACTTTGCTAAATTTATATATTTAGTATAAATTCCAAAGCTGGGAACTACAGTAATAGGTTAGAATCTAAAGCCCATGATCAACCTCTCTTTTGATCAGGGCCCACTGTATTGAAAATAAGTTAATTTTATTAATGTGTATGTGGCGATTTATAGCAAAGTTCATTAATATGTTTTTCCCCATTTAGTCCTTGTAATAGCCTTGTAGAGAGAGTTTGCCATTGGATAGTTTTAAGAGTTTTTCTCTGAGGTCTTCACACACATCTGTTATTTTTTTCTTCTTCTTTGGTGTAGTGGCACAAGTAAATGGGCTACCTTGTCCACTTGATAGTTCTTTAGATATCTGACAAGAGTTATCATGTTCTCCTTATCTTCAAGTTAAACATTCCTAACTTCTATATCCATTCCTCTTATGACATCATTTATAAAATGCTCAGAATAGTCCCTGAAACATAGTAAATAATAAACAAGCGTTAAGTAAGTAAAAATCTTAATCACCTTCTTTAAGTGAAACTAGTTTGTTGATTTTTCCTTTTAACAATGATGACCAGAAATAACCTTAGTGCTGGAGCTATAGTGGCTTTATAAGCAAAGACAAAAAGGAGACTATGTTTGTTGTTTTAAGCAATATACATGAGGTAATATGTATTACACTAAAAGACACACATTTTGTAATGCTGTGCAAGAGTATTATTTTTATTTTTTTATATTATTTTTTTAAAAAATTATTTATTTATACATACAAGCTGGGGTACAGGCCAGAGGCGTAGGGTGGCGAAAGGGTTCACCAGAGACAGAGTGGGGAGCAGAACAGGCAGATCAGAAATACACTGCTGAGGGGAGCAGCGGGCGAGGCAGGAGAGGTCTGCCGCACCACGTGGGATTCTCCCCCAGCTGGGCATCGAACTTGCATCGCACGCTGCCCACAGCTCCACAGCGCAGTGCTCAACCGCTGCGCCACCAGGGAGGCCCAAGAGTATTATTTTTAATAATGTTTTTTCTCAAGTGATTGGCAGCCTTTCCATTTTATCCCTTCTTGCATGTATTTAATCCTCAAAATAGGACTTTATATTTACTGAATTTTATTAGTTTTGATCTTTATTTTTTGTAGCTGGAAAGTTTATTAAATCCTAATCTGGTCACTATTTAGTTCACTTTTATCTAGCTCTTTCAGTTTTTACTGATCTTTGATTTGATAGTTTTGTTGTTTTTAATTTTTGCATAGAAGAACTGGGTGTAGGCCAGAGGTACAAGGAGGTGAGAGGCTTCAGCAGAGACAGAGTGGGGAGCAGAACAGGCGGATTTACTGAAACTCACTGCTAAGGGGAGCAGCAGGTGAGGCAGGAGAAGTGCTGCACCATATGTGGATTAGCTCCTTGGCCAGCAGTGGAAACCAGGTGGTAGGGGTGATAGTGTTGAGACTTAACCCCTAGGCCACCAGGGAGGCCTGACAGTTTTTTTTTAAATGTGCATATATGTGTATTTAACAATTACTGACTTAAATTGAATAGGTGCAAGGATAGAGTATTTTGTTTGGTGGTAAAATGTGTATTAAATCCTTTTTCTGAGCCATCAGTTATTTTGAAAAATTTTTTATTTGGATTCAAACATTTTGACATACAGGCACAGTAACAGTCTACATCATATGTATATAATCTCTTCAAATATGCCCAATGATTGTGACTCATCATATATTCAGTAACAGTTTTTCTCTGGGTGTGGAAAAAGACGTTTCATTAAATGTACATAAATTTATTAAACTTTGTCTTTAGTTATATACTATTTTTTAAAATAGAATATAGAATTAAAGTTTAAGTCTAAGCCCTTTTTTACATTCAGAATGTAAATATTTTTCTGAATTACTTTTTGCCTTTGGTGATTGGATAAAGTAGTGGCATGCTGGTTTGTTGTGGCTTTTTTTTTTTTTTTGTAATTGATAGTAATGATTTTTACTTCTTTAGTACCTTAGAATTGAGGACACTTGTAAAGCATATAGAAGACTTGATTTTGACTATACTCTTTGTTAAACTTGTAATTTTATTTCTTCCCTTGAGTTAGATTTCCTTAGACGTTAAACTTCTCTTGGGCATTAGTAAGAAGCCTTTAGGTGCCAGAGTGAAAAGCCCTTAATATGTGAATTGCTCAAACTAGCCTTTCCTAGATGTAAGATTTTTCTCTATTCTGAGAGATCTGGCAGTTTCTACTCCCTTTAGTTACACTGCCTGGCATGTGACAAGCCATCTTCTCTATACACAGTTAATTTTCATTTTTATTTAACTGTAGTATAATTTTGACACTTTCACACAATGAATAGGTATTTTCAGTTTAAGTTAAAATTCAATCAAGAGTATTCCTGTCAATGCAAGTAATTGAAGTGATAACGAAATGGTTAATATGCAACTTCTCTACTTGGTTCCTGACAGACAAGACTGAAGAAAATTTCTTCAGACAAGGATTTTTAAAACATCTTAACTTTAGAAAGATCAAAAATGTACATCTGAGGGCATCCCTGATAGAGCAAGGCGTTGAGTATCAGCACTAGGAAGCTATCAGCAGCCACTGCAGCACAAGTTCGATCCCCGCCCAGGGAGCTAACCCACATGGCTCAGCAGACCTCGCCTGTCTCGTCTGCTGCTCCTCTCAGCAGTGTGTTTCAGTCAATCTGCCTGTTCTGCTCCCCACTCTGTCTCTAGTGAATCCGCTTATCTGCCCCCACCCCACACCTCTGGCCTACAGCCCAGCTATTGTATTCATAAATAAATAAATCTTGAAAAAAATATACATTTGATAATTGAGACAATAGGATAATTAGTGTGGTGATCATATATCTTTATTTTGCCTTATTCTATATAAAACTTTGAACTTCTTGATATTTTCCCACTTTATTTTTGTTACTAAACTTCATAATGCACAAGAGTAATGCATAATATAACTGAGAAGAGGCAACTATAAAGCAAAACTGCATGTCAGGAAAAAATCTTAAACTGAATCACAGGTGAACGATTTCAGCTAGGAAAAAGTTATGGCACATTTTTAAAAGAACACTAGTAGTTTTGTATCGATTCTCTTATTTTGAGGTCATTTTTGAACTTTTGTTTTTGAAAGGCAGACCTCAATTTCTCAAATACATGGTTTTTCTAGGCCCAAAATAATTATATGCATCTTAACTGGATGTGATGGTGAACTGACAGTGAAATCTGTCACTCCACTGATCTACCAGGGTTGATGGAACTGATCGGAATGACTCTAGAATATGATTTTACACTCTTCACCTCTTATCCCTGTGTACCTCCAACAGAGTAAGACTATCCTTGGGTTAAATGACTGTGGATGGCATCATCATTAACAGTATGGAACCTGACCTACCACTTACACTTGTTATACGAACACATCTGTAGAGCTACCTCATAAAATGGGAGGATGGGAATCCTCTTCTCCTCTTTCCTGCACTGAACTACAACGAGAGCAGGTATTCTGACCTTTCAACTTTGTTTAAAAGGAAGCAGAAGTGAGTACTTACTGATGACATTGTGTCCTGATAATTGTCAGTGAGGCAGGAGAATTCTGGAAGATTCACAACTGAGTTAATGTCATTAAGTCACAGGAACCTATTTTAATGCAGAATACACAGTATAACTGTCAAGGTGTTTCGGATTCTAGAAAGTGAGTATAGTTGCTCAAAATTGAATGGGGGCTGGTCAGACATATTCCTGTTCATGTACAGTTTACTTCCTTTGGGGAGATGTTGGAAGGTCAATTTTTGAGCAAGACTGAAGCATATGAAATGGGGAAGGGAAAAGTTTTCTTCTATTTGTAGATTTGGATGTTAGTTACCCGGATATGTGAGGTTTAACTATGCGGTCTAGGTGAATTTCATCTGTTCTTGGGCTTATTATTACTTGTATTAAAGTCTCAAAAATTAGAATACCATCTTTATATTTGGAATCTGATCTGAGTTTGAAACCATACTTCTCTACAAGCTGGTTTCTATGAAGTTTACTTTGTACTTCTAAAGTAAGTAGATAGGATAATATATACCTCTTGGGGCATTTATGGACTCAAATAGACTGCACTTGAAAATATTTTAACTCAGAAAGCTTATATAGTAGTAATACCCATTAATTTCAGTATCTTGTTCTCTTTTGATGTTAAGTGTCTTCTAGGAGAAGATATTCTTGTTTTTAAGGTTTAGCTAGAACTTCAGTTGAGGTTTTATCTGATACTTGAATATATACTACCTGTAGATCTGCTAATGCTTATGTCATTTTTAGCTACTATTGGGATAACTCAGTTTAGTGCATTTGGATTCCTGGCTATAGATACCTATCAGGTATATTAATACATGCTCTTTCTTAGCACTGTACTGAATTCTGTATCACATGAACTGTTTTTTCTATCTTATGCATAATAATCCTTTGGTTGGCTTTCACAGAAAGTCACGTGGAAAACTACTTTTTGGGGAGTAAAAACAGATTTTAACACTATTCTAATGATTCACTTTTTCTTTTCTTTGTTCATTCATTCCTTCATTTAACAGATATATTCTGAGCTGATACTTGACAAGCAGTGTTTTAAGTGCTGGGGTTATAGCAGTAAACAGAACAAAGTCTCTGCTCTCGTACGGCGTATATTTTAATGGGGGAGGATAAACAATAAGTTAATAAATACACATGTTGTGACTGACCATGATAAATTTACATGGTAAAAAAAAGCAGGATGAGGATAGAGAAGGTTGGGATTACAGGGGAGGAGAAGTAATTATTTCAGGACTAGGGAATACATCATTGATAAGAGAAATTAACTAATTATGTAAAGAAAATCAGGGAGCAGATATCTGGCAGAACACAATGTCAGGTAGAGAATTGTAAATGCAAAGATACCATGGTGAAGAAATAGGAAGAAAGCTGTATAACTGGAAAAAGGGGAGAATGTTATGAGATGGCATATTTGAGAGGAACCATGAGGATGTAAGCATGTAGAAGTTTTTTGGACTTGTTAAGGGTTATGGCTTTTATTCTAAACAATATAGAAAGCAATAAGAGTTTTTATTTTTTTTTATTTTTTATTTATTTTTTATTTATACATACAAGCTGGGGTACAGGCCAGAGGCGTGGGGCGGCGAGAGGGTTCACCAGAGACAGAGCGGGGAGCAGAACAGGCAGATCAGAAATACACTGCTGAGGGGAGCAGCGGGCGAGGCAGGAGAGGTCTGCCGCGCCATGTGGGGTTCTCCCTGGCTGGGCGTCGAACTTGCGTCGCCGCTGCCGACAGCTCCACAGCGCAGCGGCCACCAGGGAGGCCCCAATTAGAGAGTTTTTAGCAAAAGAGTAACACGATCTGATTTTAAAGGCTTGCTCTGGCTGCTGTATGAAAAAAACTGGGATGGACAAGAGTCAATTTAACATGCATTTAACTGGAAGTAATGAGAAGGTTGAGCTGGTTTGAAGTTTATGGACTGGCTGTAATGTTGTGTGCATGTGTTTAAGTTTTAGTAGAATAGCAACATTTATGAAAGAAAATACATTCTATTTCTTGTTTGCTTCCATGGGACGTGAAGGTGTCTGTAAAAGTTGGAGCTATGTTGGTCCTAGTCCATGTGATTTCCTGCTTTGTTGTCTATTTAGAGGGCATGAGAAGTCAAAACTATTTTTGCCCTTTTCACCATGCTGACTTTTTTTGCTGATGTACAAAAGCAGTGGTAGGTAACAGTGTTGGCACTTTAGCATCAGTAAAAGCATAGCCCTACTAGCAGTCATTGTGTTACTCACTGCCATGGATTTGCAGTAAAGAACAAAACAAAACCTATTTCACATAATTTCTTTGATGAAACGTAGATATGATTCTTTTTATTTAGTTTTAATCAAGCACTTATTTTTTTGACATTCTTTTTAACATAGTGTGGATTATGCATCATCTTCTTCTTACTAAAGGATATTATATTTATGTAGTTGTGTGAGTTGTATGCTAAACTAGCTGATTTTGTTATGGAACAAACACCATTTTCACTATGAAAGGACATCTTACAGACAAATTATGATTATTCCAATTTGGATATTTTACAGACATTCTGGATAAAGAATGATGAGCTGTGATTTCAAGGAAAACAATTGACAGTGTTTGTTGCCAATGAAAAAAATTCAAGCATTGAAACAAATTAGAATTTGGAAAAAATACCCATGTCACTCTATGCTTGGTAGCTTCCCAGTAGTTAGAAACTCTTTTGGTCAGATTGGTGATATTACCAAATGTGATCTTTTTTACTTTATACAGTGAAATATGTTAACATTTGGAAGACCTATATAACTTAATCAACCAGTATTTTTCAGATGATCAATGGATGATGTTAGAAAATCATGCATCAGTAATTGATTCACTTAAAATGAAAAAGGAGTCAACAGATTTCATTGTAACACAGTACAGTTTATTGACATGGTTTTAGAGTTCACACTGCAACTAACCTTTAAAAAATGACCACTTACGGGCCCTCCCTGATGGCGCAAGGGGTTAAGTCTCAGCACTATGAAGCTATCAGCAGCCACTGTAGCACAAGTTCGATCCCCAGCCAGGGAGCTTTCCACATAACGCAACAGACCTCTCCTCACTCACCCCTGCTCCCCTCAGCAGTGTATTTCAGTCAATCTGCCTGTTCTGCTCATCACTCTTGTTTCTGGTGAATCCTCTTACCTCCCATACCGCTGGTCTACCCCCGGCTCTTGTATGCATAAATAAATCAATCTTTAAAAAAAGAAATGACCACTTACTAAATTTTGGTAATATCAAGGGATACACCCAGCTATTTAAAAAGGCTGTGACAAATACTCCTTTTTTCAAAATCTGGATTTTCTTCATAGATGTCAAACCAGAACATTTTACACTAGATTGAATGGAGAAGCAGTTATAGAAAAAAATCTGGCTGTCTTAAGAAATTTATTCTTCAAGCAATTAAAAAAAGCACTATGTTGTTATTTTTGTTTTAGAAAATGCAATTTTTTCCATAAAGATTTTATATTAACATGTAATAGGTTTATTGTAATTTTAAAATTAATAAGTAAAATTTCAGAACATTTAGACTTTTAGTATGGTAAAGATTGATAGGTATATCCATGTAAGAGATTTCTGGCATCTTCAGTAATCCTTAAGCTTATAAAGAGGTCTTGAGACCAAAAAATCTGAAAACTGTTGGTGTAATACGTAAACAGAATATGGACTTTTATGTATGTATTTTTAGGAAATTAGCTGCTATTAACTGCTATTAACTTGTTTTTCTTACCTGTGAACTAGGAATAATTTTGTTGCACAGGGTTATGGAGCTAACTTATTAAGTTGTCAAAGTATATAGCATAGTGCTGAGCACATATAATAGATGCCTGTAATTGCTCACTATTTTGCTGATATATTGCATAATTTTATCTCTATAGTGGTTTTAATATTAAAGGAATATTTTTAATTTATGTGACAAAAACAATTAAATTTTGTTTACCAATTTAGACCTGAAGCACCCAATTTCAGATTTAAAAACTACACTGTATAAAGTTGATAGGTTAAACATTGTAGAATCCTCTGTGTAATTAGTTTAAGCATTATGTTTAGGACTTAGAAAATCGTGGAGATAGTAAATAAAGTAAGTAGGACATTTGTGCACTTAGTTTCATGATGCATTTGATCAGTAAAGTAAATCTCCTGTTGACTAGATGATGATCTTGATCTTATTCTGCCATTTAAGATACTGGTATCTGAGCATGCTATTTGATGTCTTGATTATAGTTCGTATTTCTGGTTATTTCTTACTGGTAAAATGAGAGGGACTGGGCTATTGAATAGTTAAGTTACTTATAGTTCATTAAATTGCTTGAAAATGTGATTAATTTAGACTTGTAATGGGGAAGTTCATTTGGAACTTCAGTAGGTACTGATTGCAAAACCTACCTTTTTATGTGTTCTTGAAGGGTTTAAGAAAGCAATGAATAATTATCTAGGTGCATAGGTACTATCTAGACTCTAGTGGGTCCTTCTTAATTTGTTTAATTGTTGGGATAGTTATTATTACCATGCTACAAAATTTAAAAAGCTATAAAAGGATATTTGGTAAAAATACTTTCCTTCCCACCAATCTTTACCCACTCAGTTCTCCTCCTTGGCAGCAAGCAGTTTTATCAGTTTGTGTTCTTCTCCATCATTTAGAGCACAATACTTTTCTCCTAAAAGATGGAGAATTGAAGAAAGAGAACTTTACTACCTCTCCTATTAGGACAAAAATGGATAGTCAGAATTTTTTATTTTTTATTTTAAATGTATTTTATTTTCTCTTTTACTGTCAAATTTTTATTTCTGGCCTGCTTTCTTGGAGTTCCAGATTTTGTAATCATCCCCACTTGGAAATCTTAGGGCTGTTTAAAAATTTGCTTTTCCCAAAATGGAGTTATCATTTTCTACCTTCTTCCCTCCCACATGATCACCCAGTGTTTTAGTAAACCACATCAGTAACTACAGAGTTGCTCAAACGCTAATCAATGGGGTCATTTTTTTTTTCATCCCCTACTCCTTCCTTACAGATCTAATTAACAAGTTATGAATTAGTCCACTTCTGTCTCTACCACCACCACTTTGATGTCAACTAAATTTATTGTCTTTTCCCTGAAACATAGTACCTGTCTCATGACTGGTCTCCTTATGTCCCCAACTATAAGGTAACAGTTAATTCTTAAAATATAATTCATATTATGTTAGGGCCCTGTTTAAGATCCTTTAATGCTGTTTCCACCTAAAAAATAAATCCTTATTACCATAGTTAGAGTCCTGCAATAGGTAAGATATGGAAGATTCGGAAACAACCCAAATGCCCAAAAATAGATGACTGGATCAAGAAGATGTGGTACATATACACAATGGAATACTATTCAGCAGTCAAAAAAAATAAACTCATGCCATTCGCAGCAACATGGATGGAGCTAGAAGGGATCATGCTCAGTGAAATAAGCCAGAAGGAAAAAGAAAAATATTGAATGGTTTCACTTATAGGAGGAATATAGGGAAACTAAATAAGGGATCAGAAGGAAAAAATAACAATAATTAAAAAAAACAACCATACCATAAATAGGAGACATTCTGCTGGGGGTGGGGAGAAAAGGGATCAAAATGGGAGATAAGAGCACCAGGGACTACAGTGATGTTCACGGGTGAATTGGTGGTGGGCCTTTTACAGGGAATACACAATAATGTAAATGATATAAATAAAAAATATATTCTAAAAAATTTTTCAAATAAAATTGTATTTGTAAAAAAGTAAAATAGATAATTTTCAATAAAAAGTATATACACTTAAAAACATAATTAAGGTATTATAATAATAAAAAAAATAGTGTCCTAGTCCTAAATGCTCTGACTCTGGCCTACTTCTTTGATATGATCTTGTACAAGTATCTCCTTCTTCCTTTGTTCTGACTCGTCTTTCAGTTACTTGAATAAGCCAGGTTACACTGGTCAACATATTTTTATGAAAGTCATATAACTGAAATAAAATTCGTCATTTCCTATCAATTTATATTCCATATTTTTGTCATGTTCCTGATTGAGAGGGTGAGATTATTTCTAGTATGGGAAACAGATGGCAGGAGCAAGTTTGTGTCCTACAACAAGACTTTTGCCTTCATTTATTGCTATCACTAGGACTCACAGCAGTAGGGGGTAAAAATTATTTCTAGTGATTTATTTCAAAGAGAGAAATTCACACTAAAAAAACAATCAGTCAAAAAAGTTTATTTTAGTTCTCTAACCTGGGTGATTATTATTATTTTTTTAAGATTTATTTATTTATACATACAAGCTGGGGTACAGGCCAAAGGCGTGGGGCAGTGAGAGGGTTCACCAGAGACAGAGTGGGGAGCAGAACAGGCAGATCAGAAATACACTGCTGAGGGGAGCAGTGGGCGAGGAGAGGTCTGCTGCACCATGTGGGATTCTCCCCGGCTGGGCATCGAACTCGCATCATGTGCTGCCGACAGCTCCACAGCTCATCGCTCAACCGCTGGGCCACCAGGGAGGCCCTGGGTGATAGATTATTAAGGCAAAAATAAGAAGCCCAGGGCCTCCCTGGTGGCACAAGGGGTTAAGTCTCAGTACTATGAAGCTATCAGCAGCCACTGCAGCACGAGTTTGATCCCCAGCCAGGGAGCTGACCCCATGACGCAGCAGACCTCTTCTCTCTCACCAGCTGTTCCTCTCAGCAGTGTATTTCAATCTGCCTGTTTGCTCCCCATTCTGCTGGTGAATCCTCTCATCCCTCCCCCCCCCATCTCTGGCTACACCCCAGCTCTTGTATGCATAAATAAATAAATCTTTAAAAAAATAAGAAGCCAAGTAAAAAGACCTTTTTTATAAGGAAGCCATTTGCTTTTAAAATTGTTGGGGGCATGAATAAAATTTATTGTGATGTTAATAACCTTATCTTCCACTTCCCTTATTTTTTATTGGTAAATAGCTTTAGTTCTAAATAATTTATTTGCCATACAACTGAACCATTTCAAGTGTACAATAAATAGTTTTTGGTATATTCATAGTTGTGTAACAATCACTACATTTGGGTTGAGAACATTTTCATCACCCTAAAAGGAAATCCTGTAATCTTTAGCTTTCACTTACCAACTCCTTCATGTCCCCCAGTTCTAGACAACCACTGATCTGCTTTTTGACTCTTAATAGATTAGCTTATTCTAGACATTTAATATAAATGGAATGGTACAATGTGTGGTCTTTGTGATTGACTTCTTTGACTTAGCACAATGTTTTCAAGGAGTATCCATGTGTAGCATGTATCAGTACTTCATTTCTTTTTTATTGTCAAATAATATTCCACTGCATGGATGTATGTTTATCATTTTGAGGACCTGCCAATACACGTATTTTGTCTTTTTGACCACAGCCATCCTAGTTAGTATAAAATATTACCACATAGTCATTTTGATTTATAGTTTCCTAATGGCTAATGACTTTAAGCATCTTTACATGTGCTTATTATTATTAGCTATTTGTATATCTTCTTTGGAGAAATGGCTTTAGATCTTTCCCTTTGTAAAACTGGGCTTAATAAGTTAAAGAGTTCTTTATATGTTCTAGATACAAAATTCTTCTAATACATATGATTTTCAAAATAGTTTCAACATTGGGTTGTCTTTTTGATTTTCCTGTTGGTGTCTTTTACAGCACCAAACTTTTTAATCTTGATAAAGTCAATTTAATTTTCTTTTATTGCTATGCTTTTAGTGTATCTGAGAAGTCATTACCTAATACAGGGTGACTAAGATTTACTCCTTTTTTTCCCCCATAAGAGATTTATAGTTTTAGGTGACATTTAGGTTTGCGTTTTTATCCTGACTTAGTTTTAGTGTATGGTGTAGTCTATCGATTGTTTTGGTTTTATATTAAGTATTGAAATTGGCGTAAGTTCTCTAACTTTGTTGTTCTTCAAGATTTTTTTTTTAATATTTTGGGTTCTTTGAATTTTTGTATGAATTTTAGATCAGCTGATCAATTTCTGCAAAAAAACCAGCTGGAATTTTGAGGGAGACTGCTTTGAATTTATAAGCCAATAATATCTCATTCATGAACTTGGCATGTCTTTCTTTTTACTTATGTACTAACTTTCTTTCAACAACCTTTTGTAGTTTTCAGAATATAAGTCTTGGACCATTCCCCATTGTCTTTGATTTCCATGTAGCAACTCTTCAATTCTCAGCTGTTTGTTTCTCTTTGTACAATCTACAGTATTAAATAGTCTTATGGGAATGTGCTTAAATATCAGTTTTTTCTTTTAGTTTAGTTTCAGCTTTAAGATATGGTTTCTGCTATTCGTGCTCTTGAATGAGAGGAAATGGAAGACAGTCTACTGTCCCTTCCTATACTAGATCTGGATAAATCTTCATTTAAGGATTGATGAGCAGAAAAAAAAGTGTATATGAAAGATATTCATATGTTTATCAAAGAAGCATCATTGAAGATACTGTTAGGAATTTTGTGAGTTATAAAAAAAGTTTAGAAAATAATTGCTTTGTTTTTTGGTAATATGTAAAAGCAGTTTTTTTCTCTAAAACTGTTACATGATACTGTGAAGAAAACAGGCCGAAATTAGGAGATGCTGTGAAATTTAAAAAAGTAGTCACTTCAGAAAAAACTCTAAATGCAATAAATAAAATTTGACAGTATAGAAAATTGAATGAGTGATGTATAAAATTCATTTGAAAATATTTTATAGGAAAAGGAGAAGAATTAAATGAAGGACAAGTTATAAATATGGAGTATAAATTTATAGATTTTACTTTAGCCAATATATATTTCCAGAGAATAAACAGAACATGTGGATCAGAAGTAATACTCAACATTATGAATAAAGAAGGAAGTGCTTTTTATCTAAAACCAATTCAAAGTTAGAGAGTCACAGTATACTGTAGGGATATCTTAGTGATACCTTAAAACTGAATTAAGAATTCTACTCATATCAGTAAAAAAATATAGATTACTAATAAATAAATGAATATTTGGCCTCTCAAATGTTAGGACATATTTGCTTCAGTATCTTCCCATTGCAGAATTGCTTCTAGCCAGCTATACATTTTTAGTAGCCACAGTAACATTCTAGAAAATAGACTAACCCCATGATATCATTCCTGAACAGCTATTCAAAATGTCCAGATCATAACAGGTGAATTTAAATGACTGAAATAAGAACTCGCTAAATATACTTAGTTAAGTCTAATGATTATAGCATGTATGATTACAACTGAGAGCAAGTTTCAAAAACAAAACTTTTGTGTCAAATATTAAAAGACATGTTTGGTATAGAGGGCAATAAAAAGGTCCATACCACTGAATTAGTAAAAACAAAATATGGAGATAGAGGAGACATAAAAGTATTGACTTACTCATTTTGTGTAATAGGGAATAAAAAGTATTTGTTTTACCTTTTTATATAAATAAAAGCTTAAAAGTGCTTTCTAAAAATGTTAAAATTGAGGGGGCCTCCCTGGTAGCACAAGGGGTTAAGTCTCAGCCCTATGAAGCTATCTGCAGGGATCAGCCAGGGAGCTAACCCACATGGCATAGCAGACCTCTCCTGTCTCCTATCTTATCCACTGCTCTCACCCTGTAGTGTATTTCAGTCAGTCCACCTGTCCTGCTCCCCATTCTGTCTCTGGCCAATTCTCTCACCGCCCCATACCTCTGGCCCTTACCCCAGCTCTTGTATGTCTAAATAAATAAATAATAAATCTTAAAGAAAATAAAAATGTTAATTGATTACAAATGGAATTTAAACTTACCTACCACTCTTTGCGATTACAGAAGATAAATTCTAAAGGCCAAGTAAAAAAAAGGAATAGAAAAGCAGAAGCACTTGAATATAGAAATCTTCCCAAGTCTGATTATGTCAAAAAAAGCTTTATATCACCATATTGTATTAGTAATGACTCCTGCACTAAGTGATAGAAACTCACTGCAAACTAGGTTAAGCCCAAGAGTATTTATTGTTTTATTTAACTGAAAAATGATAGGGTAGGAGCCAACAAACCAATATTGACATGAATCTGGACTGTAACCAAACCTATTGCAGTATTATCAGGATTTTTTTTTTTAGTAATTTCTTAGCTCTGCTGTTACTTATAGATTCAGTCCTTTCTACTGCAGTTTGATTTTATATTGGAGCTTTTTAGTCTCTTCATTTGATATTTTATGCTAGGTAAATTGTTGTGGTGGGACAAATACTTTACACTGCTAGGTGTTTAGGAGCATCTCTAACCTCTACCTTCTACATGCCATGAGCTCCCCGACCCCCCAGTTTTGACAACCAAAAATGTGGCAGACATTGACAAATGTTTCCTAGGATATAAAAATTTCCCTTATTGAGAAACACTGATCTATGTGGTAGAGAATATATGACCTCATACTACAATCTTTAAGGCAATGTTGATTCCAATAGTTAGAGTTTGACTCGCAAGTTCAAGTACCTCCTCCAGCCCCCCAAGGGAAAAAAAATGAAGAAATTGCAGAAAAAGACCCCGAGCCAGATGGGAACAGAGCATCCTTCCTGTAACAATGCTCTTGCTGGATATCAGACTGGTTGGGTTTGAATCATGTGTCCTTGGCTCGTGTACTTAGGTATGAGATTTATTAGAAAAGGAACAAGGAAAAATAAATCTAAAACTATAACTGTAATGGCTAAAAAGGAAGAAAAGAACTTTCTCAGACATATCTTAAGAAGAATGATAAAAACTGGGCATTTTATTGTTGAGTCAATAATAACAAAAAAAGTGTAAATAGCAACGTATATTGTTGGTAAAACTGAGTTTGAGGTAAAAATGATTTTAAAATGCTAAGAAAGTAGTAGTATTTTGATAGAAATTAATGATCATTAGTGCTCATAAAATTATCCCATCTTTATGAAGCAATAGTATCAAAGAATAGAAAGCAGTTGCAATAGAAATAGAAAATTTCTATCGAAGAATAGAAAGTATTGCAAATATAGAGAAAACTTAACAGATAAAGGAGGATTTCTGCTCCTAGTAATGATGAACTCCATAATTAGGATTAGTTTTCTTTAGAAGCAAATGAGAATAAAATAGTCTATTTACAACACTGGACCTCTAACAAAATAAGAAGGAATTACTGGGTCAAGATTTGGCAGAAAAAAAAAAAAAAGATTTGACAGAAGATAGAAATCCAATTTAGATGACTTTGCATAGTAGCTTTTGAACCTGGAAGAAGTGGTAAGAAGCTGAGCAGGACCTTTCACAGCCTCACTGAACTAAAAGGACAAAAGATAGAGGTCAGGGCCTACCAGGCATGGTATAAACATGCAGCTTTTTGGGTCAGGAACTTTGAGAGCTGCATCTTAAGGATAAGGATGAACCAAAAGTAAAACAGCTCTGATACAGGCCAGAGTACAGCCTTGAGTCATTTGTGAGGGCCAGGAAAAAAGGCTATCTCTGGATTAGTTGATCCTGGAGTCTTATATCCCCAATCACATGGTAGAAACAAGGATTGTCTCTGAAGGACTTGTTTCTTAGGCGTCAAAATTTTTATGTAAAGAATAACTACTACGTATAGCATATAATTAAAGATGATCAGCATTATGAGTAAATGGACAAAATAAATGAGACCCAGGGAGAAATAGACTCAGCAGAGCTTCATTTATTATTATTTTTAGACAGGGACTTTAAATTACAATGTTTATTGTGTTCTTGCAAATAAGAGACAAGGTTGAATATTTTAATGAAGAACTGGAAGCTATAAAAATTGAAGTCATGTACTTGAAAAAGAATCCAGTAGAAATTTTCAAATGGTAAAATATACATTTAAAACAAGATAAATGGACTTAATAACAGCTTAGGCCCCGAAGAGACAGAATTCATGATCTTGGGACTAGGCCAGAGGAAAATGAAATGTGGAAATGTGGATCTAAAATGAAAAGTGGATAGTAAAAGCAATTTTAAAAACAATAGAAAGGGTGAGAGAAGTTCTAAAGCAATAATTAGAGAGACAATAGTAGATAAAATAGACAAATTTTGGAATTGAATAAATAATTGCTGTTTGGACAAAAAAGTAAGTTATCCTGAGTCAAGTAAGTCCAATTCAAGCAGAATAACGAATTCACATAGGAATTGAAAAAAAAAAAACCTGCAACCAAAAAATCACATTTTCAAAGAAGCAGAAGAAAAAACTATTGCTGACTACTCAGTAAATATGGAAACCTTAAGCCCATACAGAATGCTAGAGAAAATAATTACCAACCAAGAATTATATAGCAAGTACAATATATTCAAGATTTAAGTCTTACTGATATTACAAACAAAAACCTGAGAGAATTCACTTGTCAGACCATCATTGAAGAAACACTGAATGAAAATTGTGTCTCAAGCAGAAGAAAAATTGTTCTAGTGGAAGGTCAGAGATGTAGGGAGGAATAAAGAGCAACAAAAATAGTAAACCTATTATATTGATGCTATAAGGTAAAAAGTTTTCTGTGTGATCCACTAGACTGTAAATTTTTTTTAAAGATTTATTTATTTATGCATACAAGAACTGGGATGTAGGCCAGAGGTGTGAGGTGGTAAGAGGATTCACCAAAGACAGTGGGGAGCAGAACAGACAGATTGGCTGAAATACACTGTTGAGGGGAGCAGCGGGCGAGGCAGGAGTGGTCTGCTGCACCATGTGTGAAGCTCCCTGGCTGGGGATCAAACTCGTGCTGCAGAGACTGCTGATAGCTTCCTAGTCCTGCGACTTAACCCGCTGCGTCACCAGGGAGGCCCTGTAAATTCTTTAACATCGAGCCCCTTCTGCCTAATCCCCTGTGCCTGACTCTGGTTTGGATTAAAGATGGCCACAAAGTCTTGGTCATTTCACCCATCCAGAGTAATAGTTTTTTTTTCCACCCTTTGGAATCTTGGATCTGCTTTGTGTGATAGGCAGCTTCAAGTCGGTCCCAGTGATCCTCACTCATTGTTCCCCTATCGTCATCTTCTCCCACTGTGAATCAGGGCTTATCTCTGACAAAAAGAATACAGTGGCGATCATGAAATATGAGGCTAGGTCATAAAGTATACTAAGGTTCTGCTGGCTCTTGGCTCAATCATTCTGAGGGGAGCTAGAAGCCTGAGACCTATGTACAGAAAAACTATGTCTTCCTGCCAATAGTAAGCACCAAATTGCCAACTGTATGAGGGAGCCACATTGGCAATGGACTCTCCAGTCCCAGTCAGACCTTTAGATGAGTACAGTTCTGACATTTTGATTGTATTCTAATGAGAGCCCAGCTAGAGCAACCTAGCAAAAGTGTTCCAAAATTCCTTACGAATCTTCAAAAATTGTGAGAGATACTTATTAGTTTAAACCACTAGCTTTGGGGATTGTTTGTAACAGAGCAGTGGGTAACTAGTTATACCCTAAAATTGATTTTGACCACTTGAATGCAGCTGACCATAAGTCTTAAAGGAGCAGTTAGCTTTCAGTTTCAGGCCCTGGAAATTCCAAACCATAAGGACAAATCATACAGATGGGTACTGAGGATTGCCAGGAGATAGTATCAAGTACCAATGGTCTGTATCATCTGCCATTTCTGTGAGTGAGCCACCTGAGAGCATCTAGCTGAGTCTTAATACCACATGACCATAGCTGCTATCACTATCAAGAATGAAAGAACCACATAGCTGAGCTCAGTCAACCCACTGAAATGTGAGAGATGGTAAAATGACTTGTTTTAAGCCTCTGAATTTTGGGATAATGTGCCAGGCAGCAGTATTTAACGGAAACACCTAACATCTGGAATAACTGTTTCTTGAGAAATGTCTAGTAAATAAATGGATGATGGCCCTTGTGTCTCAGTTTCCTGTTCTGTAATCACAAAGATTACATTATTCTATACTTTATATTCTGTGTCTTCTTCTCTCTATGGTTCATGGCTATTTACTTGACTGCCTGCCATATTCCCTCACTTGACTCTTACAGGCAGTCTCTAGTGTCTGTGGCATCCCGCTCCCTCATGTCCATGACAGTTCTTTTTTTTATGTGGCATTTACATACTCTAGACACGCAGTCCTCATTAAAAGGTAATAATAAAAATTTATGATACTGTGTCTGGGCAAAGGGTCAAAGTAGCTAACCTTATGTAAGAACCTCTCTCACTGGTTCTGTGTCTGGCCACCTGCTGCCAAAAATGCTAACAAAAAGGGACTCTGGTGCAGGGGGAAAAAAAAAACTTATTCTAACCAACAAGGGAGAGGGAGAAGGTATAGCTATTGACTGAGGATGGGGACAAAGGTCCACCACCTAGACTGGTGGCTGGCTTCTGCACCAGCTCCAATGAAAAAGCAAAAGAGAGCAAAAAGCTCCCTTTAAAAGGCTCGCAAAATGTCTGCTATATACTTTCCATTATCTCCTCACTCAGGACATTAGGGGTGGAGTTCTGACTGTGGCACCGTCCAGGTGTCAGGCCCTCCAGTTTGGGTAATGCCAGACATCAGAGGGTAGAGTTTGTCCCCTCATTTGCACTGGGCAGCTCCAGCAATTTCCACACTTAACAATTTTTTGTCACCATTTATATGGTTATAAAAATCAGAAGTCCAGGTGCTGGGATGTGGCCTCAGAAGACAGTTTTCTCCAGTCTCAAAACTGTCGAGGTCTCTTTCTCCAGGCTTGGTCAAGAATAGGACAGATGTTTGTATCAGGACTGGATTTAACTGCACACTGCAGGAATAAGAGAATCCAAGAGAGAGAGGTTGCTGCAAAGCTACAATCTTGGTTTTCAGATATGTCCGAAGACTGCTGAAGTCACTGTACTTCCAATACCAAGTGGAGGCTCAATTACAGGGTGGCAGTTAGTCACAGCCCTTGCTACACTGTGATGGCACCAGGCATCAAGTGGAGCTTGGTCCCAGTGAAGCCCTCACCCACCAGGCTCATATATTGTGTCTGCATAGGTTTAAGTCATCCAGAACACCCAAGAGTACTCAGACCACCCACTGTGGTGCTAAGGTCTGGGCTCAAGCCTGCTCCTTGACCCTTCACTCGGCACAAGCTGAAAGACTCCATTGTCTCTTGAGCACTACTAGCCTCCTAGACACTGACACTCATAGGTTCATTCTGCATGAATCCCTCTGTCCAGGTCCATTTGGGTCTTGGAGCAGTTCAAGGTCTCTTTGCTGCTAATTTTTCTCCTAATAATTTTGGTAACTGCCAATGCTTCGCAATGGCCAAAACTAAAGAGTGATCAAAATCTTAAGTAATTTACCCTTGGCTGACACTCAGGGCAACTTGGATCTGACATGAATGAAAAACACATTCAATTTTACAATTAAAAGACTATACATGTTTCAAATCAGATTAGTTCTCACAAAGCATCTAGACATTCCCATTGCATTCCTGAGTTTTGGATACAAATAGTTTCCTTTGGATGCCAAAATAATTAGACACAAAGGGAAAGTACATTGATACACAAGATATGATTCTGAAAACTCTAGATGCTCTTACAAATGGGTGGACCTCGGAAGGACAAACCTGTAAAAACAGTCAAGTATACACACACCCAAGAAAAGCCCCACAAACCAAACTCCAAGCTAGGAAATGAAAATTACACATGTAACCAAAGAGAATTTCCACAAAACGAAAACCAAATTCCCAGACCAGAAACATACTCTCAAAAGAAGCTCCATAAAGTCAAAACCAGATTTCCAAAAATAGACCAAATCCACAAACAGAACTCCACAAGGCCAAAGACAGAGTCTCTAAAGCAGAGGCTGCATCCAGATCTGTCTCAAAAA
>PVIJ01017606.1:0-28883 GCA_004024925.1 Scalopus aquaticus | reverse complement strand
TCCCCTCTAATTCCATCCATGCCGCTGCAAATTGCATGTGTTTATCTTCTTTGAATGCTGAGTAGTATTCCATTGTGTATATGTACCACATCTTCTTGATCCAATCATCTATTTTTGGACATCTGGGTTGCTTCCATACCTTTGCTATTGTGAACAGTGCCGCAATGAACATACGGGTGCATGTATCCTTTCAGATTAGAGTTTTTGTGTCCTTTGGGTAAATTCCCAAAAGTGGGATTGCTGAGTCGTATGGAAGCTCCATGTTTAGCAGTTTGAGGAATCGCCATACAGCCTTCCATAGTGGTTGGACCAGTTCACATTCCCACCAGCAGTGTAGAAGAGTTCCTTTTTCTCCACATTCTTTCCAGCATTTGTTGTTGCCTGTATTTTTAATGTGTACCATCCTCACAGGTGTGAGGTGGTATCTCATAGTGGTTTTGATTTGCATTTCCTTGATTATAAGTGATGTTGAGCATTATTTCATGTATCTGTTGGCCATTTGCTTTTCTTCTTTGGAGAAGTGCCTTTTGAGCT
This sequence comes from Scalopus aquaticus, assembly GCA_004024925.1. Lineage (NCBI taxonomy): Eukaryota > Metazoa > Chordata > Mammalia > Eulipotyphla > Talpidae > Scalopus > Scalopus aquaticus. The sequence continues at coordinate 28,349 of PVIJ01017606.1, read as the reverse complement.
CTTCTGCCCGTTTTTTGATTGGGTTACTGGCTTTGTTTTTGTTGAGTTGTGTGAGTTCCTTGTAAATGTTTGTTATCAGTCCTTTATCAGATGTATTGTGTGCAAATATCTTTTCCCAGTTGGTAGGGTGTCTGTTAGTTTTGGTTAATGTCTCTTTTGCTGTACAGAAGCTTTTTATTTTGATGTATTCCCATCTGTTTATCTTGTCTTTCACTTCCTTCACTTTGAGGGATGTGTCTTTCAAGATTTTGCTGAGATGTAGGTCAGGAACAAGGCAAGGATGTCCACTCTCACCATTACTTTTCAATATAACACTGGAAGTCCTAGCCAGAGCAATTAGAAAAGAGAAAGACATTCAAGGGATCCAAATAGGAAAAGAAGAAATTAAACTGTCTCTATTTGCAGATGATATGATAATATATATATACAAAACCCTAAAAACTCCATAGAAAAACTACTCAAAATATTAGACCAGTTCAGTACAGTAGCAGGATACAAAATCAATGCACAAAAATCAGTAGCCTTCTTATATGCAAACACCCAATCTGAAGAAGAAGAAATTAAGAAATCCATCCCCTTCAAAATCGAAACCAAAAAATTCAAATATCTGGGAATAAATCTAACAAAAGAAATAAAGGACTTATACAAAGAAAACTACAAAACTCTGTTGAAAGAAATAGAAGACACAAGAAAATGGAAAGGCATCCCCTGCTCATGGATTGGAAGGATTAACATTATCAAAATGGCAATCCTACCAAATGCAATTTACAGATTCAATGCTATTCCAATAAAATTCTCAATGACATTCTTCAAAGAAATAGATCGACTACTGATGAAATTCATATGGAAACACAAAAAACCTCACATAGCTAAAGCCCTCCTGACTAAAAAGAAAGAAAACGGAGGGATTTCACTCCCTGATTTCAAACTATATTACAAAGCCATAATAATTAAAACAGCATGGTACTGGAACAAAAATAGACAGAAAGACCAATGGAACAGAATAGAATACCCAGAATTAAAGCCGCATATCTTTGAACAACTAATCTTTGACAAAAGAGCAAAGAAAATGCAGTGGAACAAGGACAGTCTATTCAATAAATGGTGCTGGGAAAACTGGACAGCCACATGCAAAAAAAATGAAGCTAGACTACTACTTCACACCCTGCACAAAAGTCAACTCAAAATGGATAAAAGACCTGGGTGTAAGACCTGAAACCATAGAATGTATAGAAGAAAATATAGGCTAAACTCCACCTTTCTCTTCCTTTACCTAATCAACACTGACTGACTTCTTTCACTCCTTATCCAAAAAAAGGGGGATGGGATAACCTAAGAACTAAGAGTGCTTCTTCACCACTTCTTTGACTTGCATCTCCTGTTGAACTCAGTCTGTCTTCTTTAAGGTAGAGGATCACTTTGCAACCCTAGCTTTATAACAAGGTCTGGGTGTAAGGTTAAGGAACCCCCAGCAGAAGACTCCCGCGCATACTGCTCATCATCATTGTGTTTTATATTTACAACCATTTTTCTCTGCCAACATTTAGGTGAATAAAAGGCAACACCGATTGCCCAATCATAGAGATGTCTGCACCAGCTTGAAGAGTTTCCATAAATGCCTTACAACCTGACTTGACAGTGGTTTCCAAATTATTTATAAGATCAGCTTTGTAATGCCAATGTCTGTGTCTATTGCAGCCAAGGTGCATTCCTGGGTATTGAGGATAATATACATTTTCAGATTTTACCACTGTCCACATGGAAGAGTCTGTCAGGCCCTCATAGTGAACCTTTTCTAAGGCATCACAAGTATTTATTTTCAATTTTGGAAGGAAAATTTCCTTGTTAAAATAGGTGTTGATGATAACTAACATAAGTTGGGGAATTTCTGCCTGGAAAACAAAAGTCTCCATCTCCTCCTCTCAATGGTGCTCTCCTCAGGCTCCTTTACTTTTTTAAAGATTTATTTATTTATGCATACCAGCTGGGGAGCAGGCCAGAGGTGTGGGGCACTGAGAGGGTTCAACAGAGACAGACTGGGGAGAAGAACAGGCAGCTCAATGGAAATACACTACTGAGGGGAGCAGCGGGAGAGGCAGGAGAGGTCTGCTGTGCCACGTGGGAATCTCCTCATGTGGACATCAAACTTATGCCACAGCTGCCAACAGCTCCACAGTGCTGCGCTTAACCCATTGTGCCTCCAGGGATCTTAAATGAGAAGTGTTGTAAACACCGGGGATAAGTTTGCATAGGGACTTTGTGTGGATAACACACCTCCAAAGAAAGTTGCATGGTGTTGAGTCAAGAGTGAGCTGGAAGTATATTTTATTTTTATTTATTTATTTAATTTAAGATTTACTTGTTTATGCATACAAGAACTGGGCTGAAGGCCAGAGGATTCACCAGAGATAGTGGGGAGCAGAACAGACAGACTGACTGAAGTACACTGCTGAGGGGAGCAGCAGGTGATGCAGGAGAGGTCTACAGCACCATGTGGGAAGCTCCCTAGCTGGGGATCAAACTCGTGCTGCAGTGGCTGAGGATAGCTTCATAGGCTAAGACTTAACTTGTTGTGCCCCCAGGGAGGCCTGGAAGTATATTTTAAATAAAAGAACAATGGTTCGGAAACCTCTCCTTATATGGGTGGACTGTGTTTTGCTTTGCTTTTGGAAGTAGAGAGGTTTGGTAGTCACAGATCCAGGACAGAAATTCCCCTCCTACAACTGTGAGTGAGAATTATATCACTGAAAACCAATGACCTTATGAAGTGGGATTAATTGTCAAGGAGAGGAGAATTGATGAATTGGTACTTGATTTCACTCTTAGCTCTGAGTCCTATCAGTGCAGGTGGTTAATAAAAAAGTGCCCACAACCAATGAGAAATTACCTCTACCAGCAAGAAATATAATAATTTTTCCAGAAGTGATGGACTAACATGATTTTTTCTGAATGCTGCTTCTGAAATATAATGTTGCTTTATCTACAATGTAAATAGATATATTGAGAAATAAAAATCACTGGGCATAAACTTTGGGTCTAAGGAATTTTAACTGGTTTCCAAAAGCCATTATATAAATGGTAGACTATTCTAAATGGTGGAAACCACAATAAACTTTCCACATTACTAAATTTATTTTTCTAACACATTTCTGAAAAGTGATTGTCTCAGCAAAAAATGTAATGAAGTCATTTTAAAAAAATGACAGCTTCAGATCTAATGGAAAACATTTTCTGTCTTTTTTTTTTTTTCACTTATCTCATAAGGTCTATTATTAAAAAGATGTTTCAGGTAAAGTATTATTTTTAAATTGAATAGCTAAGGGGAAGTTTGGAAAAAAATGACTAAGAATTATCAACGAAATACACTGCTGAGGGGAATGGTGGGCAAGACAGGAGAGGTCTGCCATGCCATGTGGGTATATACCCCACCAGGCATTGAACTCTCGTTGCTGCTGCCGACAGCTCCACAGTGCAGTGCTTAACTGCTGAGGCCCTGTCTTAGGTACTTTTGACAAAGCTTTTCTGGAAAGCTCTGCTTACCCCCATTTTTACTTATTCCCCATGATTTCCTTCATGAAAATCTGCTGTGTAAAATCATTCTCTTTTTCAAAAGGTGAATGACTGGTAAAGGTCAATTGTTTCCTCCCTACTTGGAATTCAAAGCATAACTATTTAATAATGTTATGTCATTTTACATATCTAGTCAATTCAACAATAAAGGGACATTATTATTTAGATCCAGAGTGTCCAATCCTGTTTAAATAGCTTTATCAGTGGACATGTAGAAGAGAGCAGTCTTTGGGACAGAAACAAGCTTACACAGGGACAGCTTAAAAATGGGTCATAAAGTAACTGGTGAACATGCTACACAATTCACTCAGATTAGGTGTTTTGCAGGTAGAAGTGTCTTTTTTCCCTTAACTCCCAAATGTTCCACACAATCCTCAGAAGACCTCTTCTCACATATCTTAATTGCTGTGAAACAATTAGTGGCCCAACATTAGTAGCCCCAATCAGCTAATCTAGGAAGAGTCTAAGTTAACACAAATTTCTTCCTAGAAAATGCTAAGCTTGGTTGGGCCCATTATGAATTCTACAGAGCAAGAAAGAACTTGAGTGTGCAAACTCTGCTTCCTAGGATCAAACTGCTATAGAGAGGAAGATTCTTTTAGGGGTCAAAAAACAAACAAAAACAAAACAAAACAAACAAAAAAAGATCTCTATCGTGTACACAATACATCTGATAAAGGACTGATAACAAAAATTTACAAGGAACTCACACAACTCAACAAAAAAAAGCCAATAACCCAATCAAAAAATGGGCAGAAGAGCTCAAAAGACACTTCTCCAAAGAAGAAAAGCAAATGGCCAACAGATACATGAAAAAATTGCTCAACATCACTTATAATCAAGGAAATGCAAATCAAAACCACGATGAGATACCACCTCACACCTGTGAGGATGGCACGCATTAAAACTGCAGGCAACAACAAATGCTGGAAAGGATGTGGAGAAAAAGGAACTCTTCTACACTGCTGGTGGGAATGTGAACTGGTCCAACCACTATGGAAAGCTGTATGGCGATTCCTCAAATTGCTAAACATGGAGCTTCCATATGACCCAGCAATCCCACTTTTGGGAATTTACCCAAAGGATACAAAAGCACTAATCTGAAAGGATACATGCACCCGTATGTTCATTGCGGCACTGTTCACAATAGCAAAGGTATGGAAGCAACCCAGATGTCCAAAAATAGATGATTGGATCAAGAAGATGTGGTACATATACACAATGGAATACTACTCAGCATTCAAAGAAGATAAACACATGCAATTTGCAGCGGCATGGATGGAATTAGAGGGGATCATACTCAGTGAAATAAGCCAGAAAGAAAGAGAAAAATATCGAATGGTTTCACTTATAACAGGACTATAAGGAAACCAAATAGGAGAGAGACAATCAGCGGGGGGCCGGGGAGGGGGAGGCAGAGGGAGGGAAGGAAAAGCGCACAAAATGGAATAGAAAAGAACACAAGGGACCATGGAGATGGATCACGGGTGAATTGGTGATGGGCTACCCAAGGGGAATACAAAATTAAAAGACATAAATAACAATAAAAATATATATTTAAAAAAAAGATCTCTGTCAGTGAAGAATTTTACACTTTTACTTAGGCTTGTAAAATGATTTCTTTTCAGTTTTTTTTTTTTCCAGATTTGGTCCCCAATCTTACCAAAAAGCATATTGTAGTGTTAATATAAATGACTCATTTTAGCATTTGGATCAATAAGGAGAACAATATATGGAGAGTTTCTAAAATGATGGCTTATAATGCAGCACATATCTGGAAATAAATATGCCCTCCTTGGGACTTTGTGAAACCTCAAATACCTTTCTGGGGCCTGGCTCTGGTACAAATTGATAACTTTTTTATACATCCAATTCTCCTTATCAACAACTTGACTCCTATCCTTTTGTAAATGAGATTGTATTACCACTTGGAAAATAAAAAAATCACCAACCCAAACAGATTGGTCCCATCTTTTAGCTGATATGATGTGTCTCAGTCTACACCTGAGTCTTGGTAAATGCCCTGTTGATTTGTGTAGAAAAAAGTCAGGCAGGAGCAGAGAGGAGGAAGGAGAAAATGCCTAGATCAGAGAAGATGTGAAGAAGCTATAGGGCCCACATCTGCCCTATGTCCCTCATCCTTTGTGGCAGGCAAATCCATAGTCCCCTAAAAGATATTCACACCCTATCCCAGAACCTGCACTTACATTACCTTACATGATGAAGTAGTCAGGTTTAGTCACTGGCCCACTGATCAAAACCTTGTACATTTCACTCAAGTTTGTTAAATCCATAGGAATATTAACCGCAGTCCACTCAGAGCAAGAAAAGTTCAGGATTGTGGCAAAAAAAATTGCTCTTTCTTCATGTGCATCCACCGAGAAAAGTCCATGTGTGAGTACACAGTAAGGAGGTAGTTGGCAATAAAATCTTCACCCAGAACTTAACCCTGCTGACACCCTGAACTAAAGCTTCCAGCCTCTGTAACTGTGAGAAACAAACTTCTATTACTTAAGCCTCCCATTCTATGACATTCAGTTATGGTAGCCTGGGCTAAGACAATAGGTTAGTGAAAACCAGCCATCATTCTTTTTAACAACTCCTAGTTGAGTGTCTTCGGGTAAACCTATAGGAAAACTGTATTTCCAAGTAATAGACTGCATTCCAAGTTGGCACAGGCTGCTGATATAACCCCATGTTGCTTTTCAGCATCAGTTTGTATGCACTGTTGAACAGAACTTATGGCTTAGAATGCACACATGTGTTCACTCACATTCTTTTCTAAAAAAGCAATGTGATCAGAGCCCACATGATGTAAACTGGAAGTGAGTCCGAGAAATGATAGATGGGTGTAAGTGGAATTTGAAAATTATGTTCAGTGTTGTGTATTCTTAGGATCTTTGTGGAATTTCTATGCAATTAAGTCAACTTCATCAATATCAACTGGAATCATTGGCGACAGAAAAGAAACAACAGCTACAATTTTATAAGTTCAGTAATAGGATAGGCCATAACTCTTCACAGCTTCCAAGTCTCTTCCTTATCTTTTCAGGTTGTCCTGTACCAGTTGTGGAGCTACACGGCATCATGTGACCTGCGACTGGCTACTGCAGGCAACACTGAGAGAGACCGATTCCCTCGTGAGGTCACAGCCCATCTCCTGATGTTGCATGCTCCCATTCACTTACTGAGGTCATGTCTAATGTTGCTCATCCTCTGGTGACTTCACCAGTCAAATAGTTACAACCCTACCGTGATTGAGGAGCAGGGATCAAAGCAAGAACATTATTTGGGCAGATTTCCATACGGTGTGCCCAACTATAGGAAGATTGCCAAGTATTTACCAAGACTATGTTCTTCTGGACTGTAAGTTGTGCTGTTGATACAAGTAAAGATTTTTTATTTTGTTTGTATATTTGGAAAATCTGAATGTTACTAAGCACTCTTATTGTTCACATTGCATCTATCTCTCTAGATTTTTACTTATCCTATTCTGAGGATAAGAAGAAGGACTTCAGCATTGGAAGGAGGGAAGATTTTGGCATTGAGAGAAAACTAGAGATCCTGCACACCTCCAGGAGATGAGCATGTTTTGTAACTTTCAGCATAAAGCTGATGCCCAACTAATCTGTCTTTCAATACTGCTTACAGTGAATATATAATATTATTTGACTTTTAAAGTTTTGTATAAAACGTCACTTTACCAGCGTCCCTTTTAAACCATCAACATTTCTTGGTAAAAATGATTAATTCCTCATGGAGACTATACTTTTAAAAGTGGATATTTATGTGCATTGTGATATATGCTGGAAAAAAAAACTTCTATTCCTTATCATTAAATAAAATGGAAACTTTAAACATTTTAAAAATTTTAGACTCTCACTCTGATTCTAATTTAAAAATATGAAAAAATACATATGGAATGTTTTCATTCTCATTGCTTCCTTTTCTCAGTAACCCACTTCTTCTGCTCTCTCAAGCAAACATCTGGACTCATTTATTTATATACTTCTAAAGCAGCGGTCTTCAAATTTTTATTGCTTCCTTAAGGAGATTTTTAAGATATTTTTTCAAATTATTCCCCTCCGAATTTTAATGCACAGACATATAATATACCTGTTTTTGTACTCTTGTATAGCTACACTTTATACTTAGTAAGATTAAGATTTCTTACACCATGATCTAGAAAGCGACAACTTCCAAATGGAAATATTCAGCAGACCTCTTTTCTGATTTCTAAGCCTTTATATCCAATATCCAGCTACCCACCCTAAACTCACTAGGATGTTTCATTAGTATCTTACATTTCGCACATACAAAACTGAATGCAAATTTATTTTTAGCCAGCATAATCTACCTAGGTGAATGGCACTATCACCAAGGAGAAACCTTGAAAACATCCTTTCTCTCATTCACACTTTATACCTAATTCATCACCAAATAACCTTGATTTTAATTATTTTTCTTTCCTGTGTTTTTCTCTTTTATCTATCTCTACTGCCATATTCTGTATCTCACTGCCGCTTCTCTTGTAAATGGATCCCTCGAACAAGAAGACTTTGTTGGACCTGAGGCACACTAACCTCAGTCTACCACCTGCAGGCAAATCCCCCCTCCCCTCTCTCTCCTCCAAGAGCCAGATTCAAGATAGTGGACCAATCAAATTCAAGCTCTACAAATGTCACTCAACTTTGAGTTAATTATTCAAACTGAAAATGTAAAGTGAGCTGATTGGTGCTAAATGGTCCAATCAGACACTTAGGATTGAAAATGGTCCAATCAGATTTGTAGGGTGGGGAACGCTGAGGAGGATCTAACCCAAGCAAGAGCCAGTCAACAAATAGCCTCCAAAGAGAAAAGGATTTAGTGAAAAGACAGAACTTGCAAGCAGACCATAGATCTGAGCATACAGCAAGGGAGGTTGAGGGAAAGAGGTCAAAATAGGGGAGGAAAGCACATAAGGTATAATGGTGATGGATCTCAAGTGTTATGGTGGTGGGAAAACTTCAAGGAAGACACCTGAAGGGAGAAATAAAATACTGTACAAAATAAACAACAGGGCCACCCTGGTGGTGCAACGGGTTAAGCACAGAGTTGTGGAGCTCTTGGCAGCTGCAGTGCAAGTTCGATGCCTGGCCGAGGAGATTCCCAGACGGCACAGCAGACCTCTCATGCCTCACCCTCTGCTTCCTTCAGCAGTGTATTTCAGTCGAGCTGCCTGTTCTGCTTACCATTCTGTCTCTGGTGAACCCTCTCACCGCCCCACACCGCTGGCCTGCACCCCAGCTTGTATGCATAAATAAATAAATCTTTTAAAAAAATGAACAATGTAAATAAATAAATAAATAAATGTAAAATTAATTGTAAAAATAGGATTAATTTGACCATCTTTGAAGAAGAAGTTAGTAGATGGTGTTTGAAGAGAGAGCAGTATTGAGCTGGCAACCTCTGTGGAATTCTAGAACTACAGATATGGTCAGAGATTTAAGTGTTGCACCTGCCTCCAGCCCTGCTTCTGATACCCAGTTTCTCACAGAGCTGTTCACTGCTGGCATATGCCAGCAGCTCCCAAAGAGCTGTCCATAACCTCTGGTTCTTCTGCACCATCTCCTGGTGCTGATGAGTCTGTCTGGTCTGACCTCCAGCCCAGCCTTCAGAATGCTGCTATGTGCTGATGCAGTATAATCTCATCTTCCATGAATGGGCTTTGCTTGGGACTTTAGAACAGTGCAGATAGTATCTAGGGTGAGACAACCAACAAGTTGTGGCCTTATAAACTCTTTCCTTATCCCAATAGCCTGTTTGTTAAATAAACCCTGTTGTTGTTGGACCAGTCCTGAGCCTGAGTGATGTCTCACAATTGAATGCATGGATGAGAACCCATGTACAGTGACCCCTCCCCTCCTTGGCACTGTCCCTTTGAACTGTCTTGAGTACTGTTTTAGCACTGTTTTATTCTCCAGACATAAAACCTTGTAGCTAAGGTTTTATGTCTAAGACCTAAGCTGATCCTTAGGGTCCAATCTTCCCTCCCTTGAATCTATTTCCACCCAGAAGCCAACGTGATCTTTTACAATTGCAGGTTATATCATATCAACCCCTGATTAAAAGCTTTCAATGAGAATTTTTAGTATCAGTTTCAAAGAGGTTAATCTATCTTTTAATGCACTCAACAATTTAGCATCCAAATTTGCTTAACAAACCTACCCTTATGTCATCTTCCTCTTTTTTTGGATGAGATGAACAACACTGGTTTTCTGGTGATTTTTAAATATGACACCTCCCAGACCTGACTCCCTTCCTCATTAAAATTATAAACAAATATTTGTGCAATTTGTAGTTTTAAATTTCTCTTTATTAGTAGACTGTAAGATACTCTGTCATGTTCATTGCTGTGTTCCAAGAATGCAATACAGAATCTGATTACATGAGTTACATAAAAAAATAGTGGATTAATCAAAGAATAAAGTTTACCTTTTCTCCTGGTCTATGGTTAATAAAAATTTATAAATTTGTAAAAAGATACAACATATACCAGGTAGTCTACTTTTCTATAACATCAACAGATACTTAAAAATCCATTCTTAAAATTGTAACAACCATACACCCTTCGTTCCTCCAATATTACTCCCTTGAATGAGAGAATACCGTAGCCTGAGGTACACAAGCATTTTCATATACATTACCCTATTTCACCCTAACATAAACTCTATTAAAATAGTGTCCACTACAAAGGTAGATGATAAATAGGAAATACGATTAAAAATACAGTGTGCGAACCTGGATATTACCCAGGAAAATAAGTGAAGAAAATTTTCCTCGGATACAGATTATAAGCTTATTGTTGGACATATTGAAGACAAGAAAAACTGCAATCTGGGAGGCCAGCACTGTAATTTCTACTTTAATATAATCATTGACTGATAAGACCTAGGATTAAAGTGCAAATGGAATGCGCAAGAACTATTTCATAGAGACACACAGTAGGTCTTGGTGACATGTTTGATACGGATGGTTGAAAGAGAGAATCAAAAAGTGTGCAAGGTGTTCAGTGTAGTCTGCAGAAGGGAGCGGTGCCATTTGTGGAGACAGAGAACTCAAAGGGATTGCTTCCCACTCTAAGTGCACATACACTGTTGCCTTGAAGCAGTTGCTTTCTCGGCCTTGTATTTGGTATAAGGTGATTTCATCTTCAACCCCATCCAAGAAAGTTTATTCCTGGAAGTCCTAGTAGGATTTCATTATACATCATGTTTCACTTACAATACAATCATGCAACTTTCATGTAATAAGAGAGTCATAAGTAAGACTCCAAAGAATTTGCCTGCACTATAAATGAGCCCAGAGACCTGAAATCAGAAAGGAGTTTTGGTGAGATTATAAACCCAAATTGATGAGCAGTAAAAATGCAAGTAAGACAAATACCAGATGGTTTCATTAGTATGTGCAACATAGAGAAATAAAGCAAAAGGGTCAGATAGAACCAAACCAATTAAAAAATCCTTAACTAGAATTGAGGCTACAGGGGAAGAAAGTGGTAGAGAGTGGGGTGTGGAGGGGGCCCAACAGACTACAGTAGTAGACTATGGATCATTTGGTGGAAGGTAGGATGTAATAAGATATATCTAAACAAATTTGGTCCTATACCTCTGAATCATATACAGTGTTATAAAGCAATGTTTTTTCAATTAAAAAAAAGAATTATATATAAAAATGCACAATGTGATTTCTGCTTTGATCCTGAATTAGTTTAGGTTTGTGTTCACTGCCCCAAGAAACATTACCAGTCATTATTAGTAGGATACCTGATTTTAAAAGTCTGGGTAGCCAGTGGGGTAGTAGATATTTTTGGACTTCTCAGCAAGATTCCTGGAACCATTCTGTCTTCACACGGCCAGGCTTGACCTTCTATTGCAGTTCTTGGAAAAATAAATAACAAGAGGTAATATAAGTTAGGAGAGGGTGAACCAGCAGGGAACAAGAAGGTCCTGGCTCCAGATCCCCAGCAGATCTGTGGGTACATTAATATAGCCCTTTTAAGATCTGTCTTCCTAACTTTATCCCCCATGGACTTTAAGAAGTTTCAGTTTCCTAATTTACACTAAACAGCAAGAGGAGATGCTAGGAGACAGCTCCCTGGCACATTCTCACATATAATTCAAATATTGCCTTTTTTCCTTGAAGAAATTATTCTGAAAGTAATTTTTTCCTATTAAACATTTTATCATTTCCCTTTCCATGGATCAGTCTTTCACTGTAACATTGTAATTGTGCCTGTGATTTTCCTCGGTTAGCTAAGACTAGAGAACAGCTAGTATTGTGGTGTTCCTTTCTGGGTATGTAGCTGCTAACGACAAACATCTTTGCTCAGAATGACTCCTTCTTAAGCAAAAGTTTTTCATTTAAGGTGAATGAGAGATAAGGGAGCATGCTATCCAAGCTTTAATGGGAAGTATTGAGAATAAACTCATTAACCACATTTTCAGCGCTCCAAATTTACATTCTATAAGTCAAATCATGGTAGATGCCAGAGGTACTGGGCATCAAGATCCAACCCCCAGTGTAAGATACAGGGGAACTTGGTTTCTTGCTGACTCAGTCATCTGTTCTTCAAGACCATTCCCTTGGTAATTCATGTGTGCCCTTTCACTTTGTTTCAGTTTTCTTAGTGGAAAATGCAGATGATTATGGAGATTTTTGTGAGAATCACTGCGGTATAAAAATGTTCCATGTATTCTTGTCATTGTTGGATGCTCCACAAATAGACAACTTAAGTGTAAATGTGAGGTTCCATAGAGCAGATTAAGTTCTAATATTTTAACTGTTTTTGGTCTCAAATTATTTAATCCCTTGGAGACTAATTTACCTCATTTATAAAATCAACAAGGCAGACCTTCTGATTTCCAGATTCTTATGAATCTTTGCAAAAGCTTTTCATCTAGGGTGCATTGATGAAAATTATGCTCTTCTCCCCTCAGACAAGAACTGGACACACATGCTTCCAGGACATACAGAGAAAGACGAGACCAGGTAATTTGGATTCAGAGGGGAAGAGTTGCACTGTGGACCATTTTTATATAGTTAGAGAAATATTAAGAAATAATGAAATAGTAAAGAACCTATTGCAGCAGTTGGAATTGGGGAATGGTAGTGCAGAAATAAGGACTGTGAACCTCTAGGTCAGTGGCTTTCAACCTTCAGAATTCAACCTACAAAATTCCCTGAAACCTTGTTAAAACACAAAACTACTGGTCTCACCTTCAGAGTTTCTGATTCAATAGGTCTGCCTAGTACAATGTCCCCCCAATTTTATTCCTAACTAATTCCAAGCAATGCTAATGCTGTTGCTTCTGGGCCCTGCTTTGAGAGTCATTGCTCTAATTCATTTGCTCATTTTGAGATGCTGTAATCTAAGGGTGTGAATTCCGTTTCTAACAGATTCAAATAGAAGAAAATCAAATGGATGTGTGTGTGTGTGTGTGTGTGTGTGTTTCCATCTCTCCTTTACGTTGATTTCAGGTTTGCTTTTGGAAGCACTGGGGATTCAGGGTGGAGGAAGTGGCTCCTGTTGCTATTGCTTTTAAGTGCTATAGAAAGGTTAGTAAGAGACAGATTCCTTGTCACTTACTCATTTCCTCCTTTCTTCCAACCAGAAGACAAAAAAAAAAAAAGAAAAAAGAAAAAGAAAAAATAACTCCACATACATTCACTTAATTTTTCATTCAACAAATATTCACTGAGTTCTTCCTATACATGCCTCAATTTTCTAGAAAGGAGGATTCTATTGATAAGTAAGAACATTAATAAAATTTTTCTACTCATGGAGTTTATTTTCCAGAGTATGGAGAAGAGAATTCAATTCAGAAATCCCCATTGTCCCAAATAGACAATTTAGTGATCCAATGTCTTTATTGATCATCTACTCTAGGTAGGAATGACATAAGATCCATGCACTTAAGAGATTTTGGTATAGTTAGTTGAGAAGACCAAAATATATAAAACTACCAGAATTTGAGTCAAGGAGTATTTTTTCAGAATGTTCCTTTTTTTTTTTTTTTTTTTTTTTTTTTTTTTTTTTTTTTACTATTCAGTAAGTTATGTAATAATCTTAATTTTAAGGCTAATAGTTCATAGGGAAGAACCATCATGTGAACTGAGAAACTATAAAATTTTGGATTTTGCTGTCTCATCTGTAATGAGCACCACTATGCTCATGGTCAAGCCAATACCTCAGCACACATAACTCTGTGCTCCACAGCCCCAGGGCTTAGCCTGCTTCCTGCCCAGACAAACCTGGGGATGTGGTGACCTCTCTATACCACAATGTGGGGGTGACAAACTCTCAGTGGTTTTCTTTGAAGACTCTCATGTTTGTTCTTGGCACTCCCAATCATGCTTTCCAGGGAAATGTACGGGACAGTTTCCACTTGGAAATCGAGAACATGCACTTTGAATTCTGTGGAAATTTCCAGTGGCAGCTGTGTTTTGTCATTTTACAGCAATATTATCTTGCATGTTTTTCATAAACAGAAAAATTTGAGATAATTAACAAAGAGACTAAATTGAAGCATACAGAAACTTAAAATTAAAAAATACCAAAGCTGGTATCAAACTTACTAAAACAATCTAGCACACAGTAGAGAAGATTTTATGTAGAAATTATGAATAACACTGGTCAACAAATTTTTACAAAAGTCATGCTATTGAAATTAAATTAGTCATTTACCATAAATTTGTATGTGATCAACATGAACATGACAGTCAAATTCTAATTTTGGATCTAGTTTTTTTTTTTTAATCTGCAATAAATTGATGTTTATATCAGGAAATGCATGCCAGTAGTAATGGGCATACAGTTAATACCTGTAAAAAATCAAGTCATAGACTACTTAGATTTCTTCGCTTGTATCTGGTACAGTTGTTCAGGAATAGAACAGATGGAAGACGATTTGCATTGTGCAAAAGCACAGCCTTAAGACTCAGTTTCAAAGAGTCTAGAAATAGTGTCCATTCTTGTGGGTCATGAGTGATTTCTAAGGTATTCATGAGGCCCTCAATATTGGAACAGAATACCAGAGTACTTTCCTTTCTGAAGAAAGGCTCCAACTGCTGGTGGTGCTTACAATAGAAAGTAATTGTGACATCTTCTCCTAGCAGATTCCATTGTTGGAGTCTTGATCCTAGCAATTCAGCCTTGTTCTTGGATAAATCCAAATCACGAACCAGGTCATTTAGTTCTTCCTGTTTAGTCTGTGTGGGGTTGATGATGCACCACGGTGAAAATCTGGATCACTGCATGCTGATGGAACAGGAGAAGAACAGGTCTGCTCACCCTTGTCCTCATCAGATGAATCAAGAGAATATTCTGATGGAGGCTCTGGAATAGAAAGTCCCTCACCATGTGGAACAGGTCTCAATGCAGACGGAATGTTTGGGTAGACTATTCTCGACTTCTTTTGCTTTGTTATTCCATCGGAAAGAGGAGGAGCCAAGCAGAAGTAATAGTCTTTTATGTGGTTGCTTGTCTCTCTCCACACCATGGGGACTGCAAATGGCACTGATGATCTTTTGACACTTTACCACTGTGAAAGCTGTGTTGGCCATGTAGCACAGCATATATGCGAGGCCCAAAGCTTGTCTTGGTCACCAACCTTGCGTCCAACGTCAAGATGATAAGTCTTCTTCACTTGAGAAGTGATACTTTTCTTCTCGTTGGCAAATGTCACTTCCCCACAAATAGAGCAGAAATTGTCCACACTATTAACACACTTTTGAGGCATTACTGTTCTATATTTTGCCTAAATGGATAAAATAATAACAGTTCTATGGAACAGTAACTTACACTGTCTCGCACAAAGTCTGCAATATTTTCGATGCTCAAACTTTCCAACAGGGCTTTCTATATTGCACTGCTGATGTCAGCTTACTTGAGTAGCCGCCTGGCAATAGTATTGCATTGCATCAGAAAATGATGCAATCAGCTCTGGATGATGTGCGCCTGATGGTATTATGAGATGTGATGCAATATTACATCATTCTAAGCTGATTTAGGATGTTGTTGCAGTCCTACTGGATAAATTTACACAGTGAAACATATAAAATGAATTATATGAAATATCTTCAAAACTAGAGCTAATAAAAAATTTTCAGGGTTATATTCATGTTCAGCCCACTAAGATACTACAGATTAGGGTCTTTTTAAGTCAGTAACCATCTCACTGTTGACCAGTGTAATAAGTTGATTGAGCTGTACACTATGTCTTCTACTTTTGTCAAAAGTACTTAAAAAGAAGACAAAAACCTGAATTTAAATGTTTTTCCAATGATTCTGGAAAAAGCCATGAGTTCTATTTGATTTTTGTCAAGTTTTGATATCATAAAATGGTTTATTTGATGCCTTGATGCAACCAACATGGCGATTACTTGGGAACCTTTGATCGGTCACTGTCATGTAGTGAAGTTAAAAGGGGAGTTGGGGGGGATCGTGTTCCTCTAGGAGGACCAGTATGGAAAGTAATTGAAAGCACAGGCTCTAGATTCACAGCAAGATTTGTGACAGTCCCATCTTTTGTTACTATATTGCTCAAACACAGATGAAAGGCCAGGGCAATTTCTTGAGGAAGAATCATGTCTTAGGACCTTCAATAGAGTTTGCTTGTTTAGCTTACTATGTATGACAAGGGCATTGGGGTGCAAAACAAGCCACTTGGGGCTTATTGTGCCTTTGACACTATATTTGCAGCAGTTTCCTTTTCTGAAAAACTGATTAAAAATGAATAAATAAATACAAGTTTATATTTTATATCCCCCTGAGAGCAGGGACGAAGACACAGCTAGATTCAGTACTAGATTCAGTAACCCCTTGAGGGAATCACTAACTTTATAGAGAGCATCCTAAGTGGAAACATCCAGATCCTCCTCCTTGTTTCCCCCATGTTCCATAGCACGTGGGCAAGTATACAACTGTCAGGGAGAGACAAGACAGAAGTCTCTGCAGCTGGTGCTCAGTGAATTTGGGAAAGGTGGTCCACCCAATGTCTGTTTCAATAGTGTCTTCTCCAATCAAACAGCGAAGTGGACAAACAAGATTTTTGTCCTTTTACAAGCATCCTTACAGCTGCAAATAGTTTTCTTGCATCTTTTTTTTTCTTCTCTAAGATGTCTTTGGTGCTCATTTTAACCTGATTGCCCCTGCATAAAAGCATTACTGAGGAAGAGTGACCCTGTGCTATATTTCCTTGTTTTCCAACCCCTGGGGTCAGGGTGGCCTGTGTCTGAGGTGTTTTGAGTCTTAAATATTAATGAAATCAGTTTCCTCCAAGAATGTCCTCAAATCTCCCTGAAGGTTCTTAGATGTTGCAGTTTGCATTTAGCTATTTACATTAGCAAAGACCTGTGCAAACAGGTGTTGGACCGCTGTCAGTTAGGTCCCTGCTGGCTTCACTTCACAGGTTAAATGAGCCTAGGAGGCATTTAACCTCTGGGTCGGGAAAATCCTGACTCATGGGGTGATTTGGGAGATGGGACAGTGGACTCATTTGGTTAAGAAGCTTGGAGCTCCTCAGGTTAAAGCTAATTAAAAAAATGATGATTAAAGTTGGCATGAAGTGGGTACTATATCAGTGTAGTGACAGGACAAGCACAGGGAACAGGTTCGCTATGGAGCTGGGCAGACGGGTCAAAGGATTCCTGGAGCCCTTGGTGTCTTTTTAGGCTTTTAATGGCCTTTTGTGTGAGGCAGCCAGGTACAGGGCCGGTTGGGGGACCAGGGCCTGGGAGGCCTGCCAGTGAAGCTTCACTCTCTCTGGGCTCTCTGGCTGTGTCTCATGGTCTCTCTGCTGCACACCCCAAACAGTCCTCTGCTCCATGCTCTGTTCTCTGCTGCTGCCATTTTTGCATTTGCCACTTCTTCCATCCATAACGTCGCCCTTTTATGCTCAGTCTCTCCAGGCCCACTCACGCAGGCCCACACCCTACTTCAGGTGCCCACCATCAGGCATGTGTGTAGGCCTGCAGTGATCTATCATTGGTGAGAGGGTGGAAAAACCTGACCATTGTTCCACTTACCCTACAGTCAGCAACTGTGTTAGTAAACCTCAGAATAGTTTGTTGTGTAGATACATTTTTTTTCCAATTTTATATATCTGGAAACTGAGGCACAGAGAAAATTTCTTCACCAATGTTCCAGAACCTTAAGTGGTGACACAGGGTTCATAGACACTTTCTGGAACAACTTAATACCCATTAAACGGAACATTAATTCAGCAATTCCACTTATTAATATTTACCTTAGTAAAAGACACTCTCTGATTCACTATGAAACACTAGTTATACAATTGTTTGTGCTGGTGAAAATGCAGTAACCTAAGCCGTCAATCAGTAGGGGCACATATGATAAGCAGCAGTTCTCAGACTGTGGAGAAACATGCAGCTATTTCAAAAATAATGAGGCATATTATGGAGAACACTTTAAATTCTATTACCTAGTGATAAAAGCAAGTTGCATAATGAAATAACTACCATTTTGTGTAATACCATTTAAGTAAAAGAACCCAAAACAGTATGTTCTCTGCATCTACATGATTATGAAAAGATCTGGAAGGATACCTATAGGGAAAAAAAGCAGTGGCTATTTCTGGGAAGAGGAGGGAAGGGAGGAAATGGAGATGACAATCTGGCAATCAGGGGTTCTGGCCTTATGTGTAAAGTGTTAATTTTGCTTTGTTTTATTATTCATTTTCACTTTTTTTAAAATTTTCATGTTTTACTTATGCAATTAAAAATAAATAGAAATGGATAGCTGAATTAGAACATAAGTAAGTTAATTGATTAAAATACATTTAATGTAATATTTTGGCTCTGGGGAAGTTAATTGATTACAAGTATATTTAATGTAATATTTTGGCTCTGGGGAAAACCCCAATAGGAATTTAGAGTCATGGGTGGACATGGAAGGGAACCAGAGGATTTTCTTATCTAACCTGCAGGTTTCCCCGAGGAAATGAAGCTGTGAGAGATTTAGCATGCACAGTTCCTAGGCACATCCTCATCTTAATGAGCCTGGGATAAAAAGCTTCTGACTCACAGGGAGAGCTGGTAAATCTGCAGGATGCTGCGTGTCAGACCCAAAAGGAGTTTGGTCTGTGCTCTTTGGCGAACTTGCTGTTAGTGTTGGTTGCTGGAGCTCCAAGAGCTGTTCAGCTATCCCCATGAAATAGTCTTTGACCAGATTTTTCCACAGACTATGACAATTCTCCCACATGCATATTTGTCATGAGGGAGAGTATTTCTATATTTGAAACTACATTTTTGTTTGTTTGTGGTGGCTATGTGACTTGGATTTTTGTTTTTAATTCTTTTTTGAGAATAAAGAGAAGGAAAAATCCTACCCAGCTTTCAGCTTATGCAGCCTCCCTAGAGGTGTGAGATATAAACACAGTCTGTTTCCTATGCAGTTTTCCCAAGGGCACTAAAAATGTGCTGATATTTAATTGGCTGTTTCACGTCTTCAGTGCCTGAGTAACACAGCAGACACATCATGAAATGAGAAAGAGCATCTGTGGCCCATCATAGAGAACAAGAGCAACAGGGTAGAAAAGAGCAACTTTAGGAGCCCGTTAGCCTCAGGTCCTGAGAGGAGACATCATGAGGGTAAATTAACCCTAAAAAAACCCATTATTTAGGAAGTCTGTACTGGGAAGGACCACTTTTTTTTTTTTTTTGCCCCTTTGTACTCTCACTTCCCCCCAATATCCAGATACCTACATAATGTCTTGGCATGGTTTTTAGAAAATAAAAATCTTTTTTGATTTTCAGATGGAATAGTAATAATAGTAATTGATACATTGAGTGCTAATTTCTGTTAAAAACATTTTTAAAAAAATAGTACATTTGATCTTTTAGGGCAGTTATAGTTTAACAGAAAGTTTGACAGGAAACTAGAGATCTCCTATATTGCCCTACTAATAACATCTGACAATTATGTGCTATATTTGCTAAAATAGATGAGCTAAAATTATACATTTTATGTTCTTTTTTATTGAGTGAACATTAATTTACAACTCAGTATAGGTTTAGTAGTATTTTCTCACCTGAAATACTGGCTACATCACACCACTCCACCACCAATATCTAGTGGCCCTGCACCAACCACAAGTCCATGCTGCCCTCCGCAAGCTCCTTTCCCTTATCCTCCCCTGTGGTAACCACCTTTCTATTGCCAGAGTCTGAGTGTGTTCTTATCTTGTCCAATTGCTTTTCCCCCCTTTATCTTCCACATATGAGTGAAATCATGTGGTATTTCCAACTTATTTTACTTATTTCATGTTGCAAAGGGAAAAATTTAATCCTTTATATGATTGAGTTGTATTCTATGATGTGTATGCACCATATCTTCTTTATTTAGCCATCCACTGCCAGGCACTTAAATTATTTCCTCTCTTGGTTATTGTGAATAGTGCTGCCAAGAACATATCTTATTGAATGACTGTTCTTCAGATCACTACCCTGCAATGGGATTATTGGATTATATAGTAGTTCTATCTTTAAAATTTTCAGAGCCATCATACAGTTTTCTATAGTGGCCTCACTAATTTCTTCCCACCAACAGTGCACCAGGGTTGCATTTTCTGTGTATTCCCAACACTCACGATTTCTTGACTTTTTTTATTTGTGTATTTTACATTACTGTATATTCTCTGTAGGTTTCCCACCACCAATTCACACATGTACCATCACCATTGTCCCTTGTGCGCCCCTCTCCCCCATTCTGTGCCCCAATCCTCCTCCCTCTCTCGCTGACTGTCACTCTTGTATTTGGTTCCCCTATATTCCTGTTATAAGTGAGACCATTCGATATTTTTCTTTTTCTTTTTGGCTGATTTCACTGAGCATGATCCCTTCTAGTTCCATCCATGTTGCTGCAAATTGCATGTTTATCTTTTTGAATGCTGAATAATATTCCATTGTGTATATGTACCATATCTTCTTTATCCAGTCATCTATTTTTGGGCATCTGGGTTGTTTCCATACCTTCGTTATTGTAAATAATGCTGCAATAAACATACGGGTGCATATATACTTTTGGATTAGTGTTTTTGTGTCATTTGGGTAGATTCCCAAAAGTGGTATTGCTGGGTCATATGATAGCTCCATGTTTATTAATTTGAGAAAATGCCATATGGCTTTCCATAGTGGTTGGACCTGTTTGCATTCCCACCAGCAGGGTGGAAGAGTTCCTTTTTCTCCACAGCCTTGCCAGCATTTGTTGTTGCCTGTTTTTGTAATGTGCGCCATTCTCACTGGTGTGAGCTCATATCTCATTGTGGTTTTGACTTCCATTTCCTGGATTATAAATGATGTTGAACATATTTTTCATATGGCTGTTGGCCATTTGCTTTTCTTCTTTGGAGGAATGTCTTTTTAGCTCTTCTGCCCATTTTTTGACTGGATTGTTGACTTTGTTTTTGTTGAGTTGTGTGAGCTCCTTGTAGATTTTAGTTATCAGTCCTTTATCAGTTGTGTTGTGTGCAAATATTTTCTCCCAATTAGTAGGGTGTCTGGTTGTTTTGATTATTGTGTCTTTTGCTGTACAGAAGCTTTTTAGTTTGATGTAGTCCCATCTGATTATCTTTTCCTTGACTTCCTTTGCTTTTGGGGATGTGTCTTTAAAGATTTTGCTGAGATGTATGTCATGTAGAGTTTTGCCTATATTTTCTTCTATAAATTTTATGGTTTCAGGTCTTACATCCAGGCCTTTTATCCATTTTGAGTTGGTTTTCATGCATGGTGTGAGGTAGTAGTCTAGCTTCATTTTTTTGCATGTAGCAGTCTAGTTTTCCCAGCACCATTTATTGAACAAGCTAACCTTGTTCCATTGTATATTCTTTGCTCCTCTGTCAAAGATTAGTTGTCCATAGGTATGTGGATTTATTTCTGGGTTTTCTATTCAATTCCATTGGTCTTTGCTTCTGTTTTGGTTCCAGTGCCATGCTGTTTTAATTATTATGGCTTTGTAGTATAGTTTGAAATCAGGGCGTGTAATCCCTCCATTTTCTTTCTTTTTAGTCAGGAGAGCTTTGGCTATTAGAGGTTTTTTGTGGCTCCATATGAATTTCTTCAATATTTGTTCTATTTCTTTGAAGAATGTCATTGAGATTTTTATCTGAATAGCGTTGAATCTGAAAATTGCTTTTGGTAGTATGGCCATTTTGATAATATTAATTCTTCCAATCCATGAACATGGGATGTCTTTCCATATTTTTGCATCCTCCTCTATTTCTCTTAATAGGGTCTTATATTTTTCTTTGTATAAGTACTTTACCTCTTTTGTTATGTTTATTCCCAGGTATTTTATTTTTTTGTTTCAATTTTTGAAGTTGGTGATTCTCTTGATTTCTTCTTCTTCTGACTGAGTGTTTGTATATAGGAAGGCTATGGATTTTTGTGCATTGATTTTGTATCCTGCTACTTTATCGAACTGGTCTATAATTTTGAGTAGTTTTTCTATGGAGTTTTTTGGATTCTCTATGTATATTATCATATTGTCTGCGAAAAGTGATAATTTAATTTCTTCTTTCCCTATTTGGATTCCTTGGATGTCTTTCTCTTGTCTTATTGCTCTGGCTAGGGCTTCCAGTATTATATCGAAGAGCAATGGTGAGAGTGGATATCCTTGCCTTGTTCCTGATCTTAGGGGAAAGACTTTCAGCTTCTCACCATTGAGGATAATGTTGGTGGTGGGTTTGTTGTATATGGCTTTTATTATATTGAGGTACGTTCCTTCTATCCTAAGGATTTCTAGGGCATTTATCATGAATGGATGTTGTACTTTATCAAATGCTTTCTCAGCATCTATTGATATGATCATATAGTTTTTATTTTTCTTTTTGTTGATGTGTTGGATTACATTGATTGATTTTCGGATGCTGAACCATCCTTGTGTCCCTGGAATAAATCCCACTTGGTCGTGGTGTATTATCTTTTGTATGCATTGTTGGATCCTGTTGGTTAATATTTTGTTGAATATTTTTGCATCAATGTTCATTAGAGAGATTGCTCTGTATTGTTATTTTCTTGTGTTGTCTTTGTTTGGTTTTGGTATTAGTGTAATATTGGCTTCATAGAATGTGTTTGGTAGTATTCCTTCCTTCTCAATTTTTTGAAAGAGTTTGTGTAAGATAGGGATTAGTTCATTTTTGAATGTTTGGTAGAATTTGTTTATGAAACCATCTGGTCCTGGGCTTTTGTTTTGGGGGAGGGTTTTGATTACTGCTTCAATTTCACTTCTTGTGATTGGCCTGTTTAGATGTTCTATATCTTCTTTATATTGGATTTCTTGACTTTTTGTTAGCCTTTTGAAACAGCGTGAGGTGAAATTTCATCACAACTCTGATTTTCATTTCTCTAGTGATGTGATATAGAACAACTTTTCATGTGATGCCAATTATATGTATGTATTCTTTGATGAGATGCTATTTTAAATTCCCTATTTATTTTTCAAATTGGCTGTATGTTTTTTGTTGTTGTTGCTGAATTTCATGAGTCATTTATGTACTTTGGGTATTAACCCCTTCATTGATATGTGATTTCAAATATCATCTCCAATTGAATGGGCTGCCTTTTTGTTTTAACAATGTGGGAGTTTTACAGTTTGATGCTGTCCCATTTATTTAAATTCTCCTTTGCTGCTGTTGAAGATGAATACACAAAGATATCACTAAGACAAATGTCAAAGAGCTTATCACCTATATTTTCTTTTATATATTGTATGCTTTCAGGTTTCACATAAAATTAAACTCTTTAATACATTTAAATTGATTTTAGTATATAGTGTAAGATAATGGCCTAATTTTATTCTTTTGCAACAACTACCCTGTTTTTTTTAATGCTACTTATTATGAAGACTTTCCTTTCTTTATTATATACTATTAACATTTTTGTTTAAATTAACTGTCCATGCAAGCGGACTCTCAGTTATGTTCCATTGATTGGTGTGCCTATATTTATTCCATGCTGTTTGGATTAGGTTTTGAAACTTCAAAGTATGATATCTCCATTCCTTTTTGTTAGAATTATTTTGACTATTTGTGGTGTTACATACATTTCAGTGATATTTTTTCTATTTCTTTGAAGAATGTCATTGATACTTTGCTAGAGATTATTTTGAATCTTTATATTTCTTTGGGTAAGATGGTCATTTGAACAATGTTAATTCTTCCAGTCCATGAACAAGTAATATATTTCTATCCTCTTCTATTTATTTGAATTATGTATTTCAGTTTTCTTTGTATGACTCTTTCATCTCTTTTGTTAAGCTTAAATGTAGGTATTGAATCTGTTTCTATATGAAAGTAAATGGGATCATTTTCTTGATTTCTTTCTCTTCTAGTTTTTTGTTTGCAGATAGGAAGGCTACACATTTTTGTGTATTGATTTTGTAGCCTACCACTTCACTGTAATAAATTTTTTAAAAATCTTTTTAGTAGTGGGCCTCCTTGGGGCTGCAACATTAAGCGCTGTGCTGTGGAGATCTCAGCATGGCGACGAGAGTTCAACTCCCAGCCTGGGAGATTCCCACATGGACCTGCAGACCTCTCCTGCTTTGCCCACTGCTGCCCTCAACAGTGCATTATCATCGATCTGCCCGTTCTGCTCCCCACTCTGTCACCTCACGCCTCTGGCCTGTACCCTAGCTTGTATGCATAAATAAATTAAAAAATCTTTTAAAAAATATATTTAGTGGAATATTAAAAGAGTTTTCTACATGTATTATGTTACCTGAAAATAGTTATAACTTTACCTCTTTACACATTTGGATTCATTTTATATATTTCTCTTGCCTAATTATTCTAATTAGGGTATCTAATAATATGTTGAGTAGTGGTGACAGTGGACACCCTTGTCTTGTGTTAGATAGATGATTTTCATGAAGAAGAGACAATAGAGAGTTTGTGAGAAAAATAACACTGGTCAACAGTGAGATCGTTACTGACTTAAAAAGGCCCTAATCTGTAGTATCTTGGTGGGCTGAACATGAATATAACCCTGAAAATTTTTTATTAGCTCTCTTTTTGAAGATATTTCATGTAAGTCATTTTATGTTTTACTATGTAAATTTATTCAGTAGGACTGCAACAATCAGCCCAGAATGATGTAATATTGCATCACATTGCATAATACCATCAGGCGCACATCATCCAGAGGTGATTGTATCATTTTCTGATGCAATGCAATACTATTGCCAGGCGGCTGCTGAAGTAAGCTGACATCAGCAGTGCACTATAGAAAGCCCTGTCAGAAAGGTTGAACGTTGAAAATATTGCAGACTTTGTGCGAGACAGTTTAAGCTACTGTTCCATAGAACCATTATTATTTTATCCATTAAGGTACAATACAGAACAGTAGTGCATCAAAAGTGCATCAGTAGTGTGGACAATTTCTGCTCTCTTTGTGGGGAAGTGACATTTGCCAACCAGAAGAAAAGTATCACTTCTCAAGTGAAGAAGGCTTATCATTTTGACTTCGAATGCAAGGTTGGTGACCAAGACAAGCCTTGGGCCCCGCACATATGCTGTGCTGCATGGACAACACAACTTTCACAGTGGTTAAATGGAAAAAGACCATCAATGCCGTTTGCAGTCCCCGGGGTGGGGAGAGAGCCAAACAACCACATAAAAGACTGTTACTTCTGCTTGGTTCCTCCTCTTTCTGGCAGAATAATGAAGGAAAAGAAGTTGAGAGCAGTATACCCAAACATTCCATCTGCATTGAGACCAGTTCCACATGGTGAGGGACTTCCTATTCCAGAACCTCCAGCAGAATATTCTCGTGATTCATCTGATGAGGAGAAGGGTGAGCACACCTGTTCTTCTCCTGTTCCATCAGCATGCAGTGATCCAGATTTTCACTGTGGTGCAACCCCACCCAGACTAATAAAGGAAGAACTCAATGACCTGGTTTGTGATTTGGACTTATCCAAGAACAAGGCTGAATTGCTAGGATCAAGACTCCAATAATGGAATCCAATAATGGAATTCCAATAATGGAATCTCCAATAAGGAGAATACATCACAATTACTTTCTATTGAAACCACTACCAGCAGTTGGAGCCTTTCTTCAGAAAGGAAAGTACTCTGGTATTCTGTTCTAATATTGAGGGCCTAATGAATACCTTAGAAATCACTCACGACCCACAAGAATGGACACTATTTCTAGACTCTTTGAAACTGAGTCTTAAGCCTGTGCTTTTGCACAATGCAAACTGTCTTCCATCTATTCTATTCCTGAATAGCTGTACAAGAGACAAGCGAAGAAATCTAAGAAGTAGTATATGGCTTGATTTTTTACAGGTATTAACTGTAGGCCTATTACTATTGGCATGCATTTTGTGATGTAAACATCAATTTATTGCAGATTACAAAGAAAACTAGATCCAAAATTAGAATTTGACTGTCATATTCGTGTTGAGCACATACAAATTGGTAGGAAATGACTAATTTAATTTTGGTAACATGACTTGTAAAAATTTGTTGACCAGTGTAATTAGAGTCCAACATTCTCAAATGATATAAAAATTATGTATTATTTAGGAGACCAACCGAAAGTCTGTAATAGAAATCAAAATGGCTGTGTTTAATAGTCCAGGATTGGTATGGTGATTCCACAATCATACAGTTCCAAGCTCCTTTCACCCTATTGCTCCTCCTTCTTAATGATGGTTTCAATCAACAGAATGCTTTGTCCCCCACCCAATTCATATGCCAAAATCCTAACCCCCAATATGATGCTATTAAGTAGTGGAGCATTTGGGAAGTGACTAGGTAACTTGGGATTAATCCCTTGTAAAGGGGACTCCAGAAAGCTGCCTTGCCCTCTTTGTACCATGTTAGAATAGAAAGAAATTATGGTAGCTTGTAACACAAAAGAGGGCCTCCACCAGAACTGATATGCTAGTACCCTGACCTTGAACTTCCAGCCACCAGAACTGTGAGAAATAAATTTATGTTGTTTATAAGTCATGCTGTCTACGGTGCTTTGTTATAACAACCTGAATGGACTACGGCACTAAGCTCCCTTTTCTCCTTCAACTTGTGCCATCTCACTTGTATCCAAATCTGAAGGAAAGAAGAAGGATCTGTTTCAGTAGTACATACATCAGTTGAGATCCATGGCTATGGGAATCCCATGGCTGGGAATCTGGGAAATGCTATTCTTCAATTGAGCAACCATGTGCCCAACTGAATTTCAACTTCTTACTATGTAATAAAGGAAGCATGCAGTCTTCATGATGAATGGAAAGGACAATTCAGAAAAGACTCTTGCATTTACAAAGCTGTTGAAAACTACAAAACCTATTGATATTTCACTTTTCTTCCTGCTTCCAATCTTGTATTCAAACCCATTGTCCATCTTGCAATCAGAAGTCATTTTCTAAAGTATTACCTCTCTGCTCAAAACTTTATTGGCTCCTTAATACTTTTAGGAGAAAAATCCAAAACTCTAAATACAGCTAGCCTATATTTAGCCTACCTTTAGAGAGTCACTCTCTACCCCTTCTCTCATACAACCCACCACTCCCTATATTCCTTCCATACTCAACTTCTGGTGCTGATGGTTTTGTAGCATTCATCTCCCAACCCTCTGAGACCCATATCTCTTGCTGTCTCTTTTTGGGATGCTGTTCCCTCCTTTGCTTGGGTTCCTTCTATCTTCCTTCAGGCTGTATAACATGTAATACTGGACACTTTCATTGACCTTCTAGCCCAAAGTTCCAACATGTGAAATGTAAGTGTTACCCAAATCTGCCTTGTAGTGCTTGGTTTTTTGTGTCACCCACTAAATCCTCAGCTCTTTGAGGATTACGGTAGCCCCTTATTTGTGCACCAAAAGTTAGCACAAAACCTGGTACATAACGGTAAATTCAAATGTATTGGTTGAATGAAAGAGAGACTTTAATGAGAAAAAGACTCCAAAGCTATGATTTAGCAAAGCAAATGAAAATTCTTTGGATTACTGCCTGCTTACTATTGTTTCTTAGGCTCAGGTCCCTCTGCTACATAATGAAGAATTTGTTAATATTCTGACAAATGACAAAGAAAAGAATTACTTTGACAAGAACATTAGAGTGGGACATTCATTACAGCCTGAACTATTGTTGAATGTCATGATTCCATGTCTTATAGTTAGATTGTTTTTGGCAATCTCCATTTCAAGGAAAGGAAAATTGTTATTGTAAAGAAAGTGTCTACAACCCACTGTTTAGCATAACTATAAGAGCTTATTTGCTTATTACCATGGCAACTACCAGCCCAATAGGGCACATTAGTGCACTTGTCTAGACAGCACAGAGCACTTCTTCATTTGTATGCCTGATTTTAAACTGACAGGTGTGCATCCAAGGTGTTACTGAGAGAGAAAAGATTTTTTTCTCTATGTGGGCAAATGAGAATGTGGGCATCCTGTGAGATCTAAATGGCTACTGTTGAAAAATCTGCACTAATTTGAAAGTGCTAATATTAAACCCTCTAATTCCATCCATGTCGCTGCAAATTGCATGTGTTTATCTTCTTTCCATGATGAATAGTATTCCATTGTGTATATGTACCACATCTTCTTGATCCAATCATCTATTTTTGGACATCTGGGTTGCTCCATATTCAGTGAAATAAGCCAGAGAGAAAGAGAAAAATATCGATGGTTTCACTTATAACAGGACTATAAGGAAACCAAATAGGAGAGAGACAATCAGCGGGGGGGGGGGGGGGGGGGGGGGGGGGGAG
>PVIJ01017605.1:0-28888 GCA_004024925.1 Scalopus aquaticus | reverse complement strand
AATTCCTCCGTTTTCTTTCTTTTTAGTTAGTAGGGCTTTAGCTATGCGAGGTTTTTTGTGGTTCCATATGAATTTCATCAGTAGTCGATCTATTTCTTTGAAGAATGTCGTTGAGATTTTTATTGGGATAGCATTAAATCTGTAAATTGCTTTTGGTAGGATTGCCATTTTGATAATGTTAATCCTTCCAATCCATGAATAAGGGATGCCTTTCCATCTTCTTGTGTCTTCTTCTATTTCTTTCAACAGAGTATTGTAGTTTTCTTTGTATAAGTCCTTTATGTCTTTTGTTAGATTTATTCCCAGATATTTGATTTTTTTGGTTTCGATTTTGAAGGGGATGGATTTCTTAATTTCTTCTTCTTCAGACTGGGTGTTTGCATAGAGGAATGCTACTGACATCTTGATATAATAAAGATGTAAGAAGGAGAAATGTGGACTAGAACTCTTAAGTCTATCCTTTTCCCAGACACTTAAACATTCTGAACTATTCTTCTCTAAAATATTTCTCAGCTATAAGACTGCCAATGAAAATATCTCCCCTGCCAACCTTTCTGCAATTTTTGGTGATGTTCTAAGCTTATATATGGTGACATATAAGCCATTATTATGCTACCTGCATTATTTTGCAGTACATAGCACATTTACTATAAACAGAACATACAACTTAGGACATACTAAATTAGACTTAAGGATTCAATCCAAGTGAAAAGACAGCCATAGTTTAGGGTGACAGTATTTGCAAATCATACTTCTGATAAGGCACTTGTATCTAGAACATATAGAAATCTTACAAGTCAGCAATAAAAAGACAGCATAATTTTTAAAAAGGCAAAGTATTTGACATTTTTCCAAAAATAATAGACAAATGACCTATGAGCACATGAAGAGCTGCCAACTACATTGGTCATTTTATTAGTCAAATAAAAACCAAAGTGAAAGACCACTTTACATGCACTAGGATGGCTAAAAGCAAAAAGACAAACTTTATGTGTTGGTAAGGATGTAGAGAAATTAGAACTTTTTTTGTAAAATTACAAAATGGTGTAGCCACTTTAAAAGTTTGACAGTCACTCAGATTATGAAACTTTAGAATTAGCATATAAACTAGTAATTTCCCTTGTAGATATAAACCCAAGAGAGGGCCTCCCTGGTGGTGCAGCAGTTAAGCTCTGTGCTTTGGAGCTGTCGGCAGCGGCGATGCGAGTTTGATGCCCAGCCGGGGAGATTCCCACATGGTGGGGCAAACCTCTCCTGCCTCGCCCACTGCTCCCCTCAGCAGTATATTTCCATCGTTCTGCCTGTTCTGCTCCCCACTCTGTCTCTGGTGAACCCTCTTGCCGCCCCATGCCTCTGGCCTGTACCCCAGTTTGTATGCAGAAATAAATCTTTAAAAAATAAATAAATAAGTAAACCCAAGAGAATTTAAAACAAATTCTTGCAAAAATACTCACAAAAACGTGCACAAGTGTCCATAGCAGTATTATAATAGGCCCCGTGTTCATCTACTAATAGATATTATAGTAGGCCAAATGTTTATCTACTAATCAATAAACAAAACATGATACATCTACACAATGGAATATTCTTCAGCTTCAAGAAGAAATGAAGTAATGATGTATACTGCAACATGGGTAAACCTTGAAGACGTTATGCTAAAGAAGCCAGACACAAAAAAGGACATATTGTATGATTCTGTTTCCATAAAATAAAGCCCAGAAGAGGCAAATCCTTTGTGAGGATTAGTGGATTAGTAGCTGCCAGGGACTAGGGAAAGTGAAGTGACTGCTAAATGAACGTGGTGATGTTCATGGTGATTAAAATGTTTTAGAATTAGATAGAGGTGATGGCTCAACAACTTTGTGATGAATATTGTGAATTGTCTACATCATAGAGTGAATTTTGTCATATGTTAATTATATATTAATATGTTGTTATTAATCACAAAAAAGTCTCAAGGTTAAGAAATATTGGAGATATAGTCTACTTTGAGTCAGTTTGAAATACTCTAGGCTAATCTGCATGACCAGTCCACATTTGAAATACAACAATCTCAAAAAGAAATTTAATGTCCAAGATAATGTAACTAATAATTTATAATAAACTATTACTCATAGCTAGATTTTCACATTACAGTCTGTATTTTCTCCAAAAGCAGCAGCTAAAAGTAGAATTCCTGATTGCTTAAATACAATAATTATAAGCTTATTAATAACAAAATTTTAACTTAGGAGCCTATATATTGAATCCTAGATTCAAATTTCACGTTTTTCCCCATTTTTAAGAACAACATGTCCTGTTTTTGTTTTATTTTCCTTGCTTATCATTATTACTTCACCTAGTAGTTGAGAAGGGATTTTATGGTGAGAGAAATGCCTATTTGTGTCTCTAGATTTCCCTTTTGGCCAACAAAACCTCAAGTGGAGTACTGCCTGTGAATTCTGCTTGGTCTTGTTATTTATATAGCCCCATATGAGCAATAAAAAAAAGTTTCAATAATTTATGTAAACTTAAGTACCAGATAGTTAACTGATAGAATGTCAGTCCTCTTTAATAAAACGAATCTCCTGTGTAACATAGACCCAGCTAATGATAAGCGTAAAATAGATGAAGGCCTGTTTTTATGGTCATCTCAAAGGTTTATTTATGGTGGCATTACAATATCTTATTAGAAGTATGTATTTGGAACATTTTATAAATGCTTTAATATTTAAAACAGTCTCATTATATACTGTCATTGCCTGGGGTTGGGCCATAGAAGGACCTTATTAGTGAATCTGCCTTATAAATAAGACTTTCCTGGGCCTCCCTAGTGGAACAGGGGTTAAAGACACAGAGCTACCAAGATATCTCAGCCACTACAACGTGAGACAGGGAGCTATCACACATGGCACAGCAGACCTCTCCTGTCTCACCTGCTGATCCCCTCAGCAGTGTATTTCAGTAGATCCACCTTTTCTGCTTACCACTCTATCTCTGGTGAATCCTCTCACTACCCCCCCACCCCCACACCTCTGGCCTACACCCCAGTTCTTGTATGCATAAATAAATAAAAATAAATCTTTAAATAAGACTTTTCTGATATGGAAAAATTAACCCCTCCATATCAAATTCTGCCGAGAGCAATCTTAGGGTGAGGCTCCAGTGTATGTACTTGGTAAAGTCTTCATGGAGCCAAGTATATTTCCTATGCACCTCCCTGTAGCTCCCCAAGCATCTATTACTACGCCATCTTCTAGAAAAAATTGCATATTAGCATATCTTCACTCTTGAGAAGTTTCAGGTTTATCTTCATTGAAATAAAGAAAACTAGCAGGATTCTAGAAAGTCTGAAAAATCAGATGACTTCAAGGGCCAAACCAATAAGGTAAATATCAAAATACCCTTAAAAAACAAAAAGGAGATTGGTAGGTTCCTGCCAAACTAGGGAGGAAAGGGCCTGCCTTAAAGGCAGTCACATTAAATAAGTGGGCTATGGTGGTCTATGGCAAAGGACAAGGGTGCTTTGGTGGGTATGGTGCGCTGGCACACATCTGAGGAGGTATGAATCTATTCCCCTAAATCATATACAGTGTTATAAACCAATGGTACCTCAATAAAAAAATAAATAAATAAAACCACTACCTACCAAAACTAATAAGAATCCGTTTCTGACTTAGAAAGTTTTGTGAGGCTCAAGTGATCCATCAAGCTACAACTCCTAAATAAAGCATAATTTTACCCTTAATGTTTATTGAAGAAATTCTATGGGAAAGATCGTCTGAATATTTCAGAAAGCTGTATGTCTTCATTTAATTGGTTTTATCCAATGTAATTCAGAAATCCCATACTTGTTTCAGAGGTATTGTTTCATCCTAATTGTGAATAGATAATGTATATCTGAAATGGATCTTTTTTAAAAACTGTTTCCAACACTGTATAGAATGTATAAGTTTCAAGATGAATCTACAAAGATAGCACTAATGCCAAAACACTTATTGTCTATGTTTGTTATATATATCTTATGGTTTCAGATCTTAGATTCAAGTTAAGTATTTTGAATTAATTTTAGTCTGTGGTAAAATAATGTTCCAGTTTCATTCTTTTTGCTTGTGACAGTACAGTTTTTCTGATACCATTTATTGAAGATTTTCCTTTCTGCATTTTATATTCTTGCCTTCTTGGTGATAAATTAGTTGTTTATATATTGTACTTTTACTCCTGGGCTCTTGATTCTTTTCTGGCTTTTATTTAAATATCATACCGTTTTGATTACTACTACTTTGTAGTATAGTTTGAAGTCAGGGAGCATGATACCTCCATTCTTGTTTCCTTTTCTTTCTCACAATTATTTTGGCTATTTGAGATCTTTTGTAGTTCCATACAAATTTTAGAGTTTTGTTTTCTATTTCTATGAAGAATGCCATTGGATGTTAGGAGGAGTTATGTTGAATCTGTTTATTGTTTTAGGAAGGATGGCCATCTTGATAATATTGATTATTCCAATCCATGCACACAGAATTTCTTTGCATTATTTTGTGTCTTATTCAAATTTTTCTTCAGTATTTCCCTTTCTGCTAATTCATTGTTTGCATATAGAAATGTGACAGATTTTTGTATATTGATTTTTTTTTTTGCCTGTAAATTTACTGTATTTGTTATTTCTAACAGTTTTATTGTGAAGTA
This sequence comes from Scalopus aquaticus, assembly GCA_004024925.1. Lineage (NCBI taxonomy): Eukaryota > Metazoa > Chordata > Mammalia > Eulipotyphla > Talpidae > Scalopus > Scalopus aquaticus. Next base: position 24,223 of record PVIJ01017605.1, on the reverse strand, counting down.
GTTGGGCATTTTCTATATATAATATCATGTCATTTGCATATTGTGACAGTTTACTTCCAATCCAGATAACTATTATTTCTTTTCATGCCTGATTGCTCAGGCCAGAACTTCTAATACTATATTAAATGATAATGATGAGAGTGGGCATCTTTGTCTTGTTTCTGATCTTTGAGAAAAAGCCTTCAGTTTTTCCCCATTGAGTCTGATATTAGTTGTGGGTTTGCCAAATAAGGCCTTTATTATCTTTAAGTATGTTTTCTCTGCCCCCATTTTATTGAGACTTTTCATCATAAATGGATGCTCATCATTCATACTATTTTTGCTTCTGATGATATAATCATACAATTTTTATCTTTGATTTTGTTCATTTTGTATATTTGCATATGTTAAAGCACCCTTCCATCCCTGGAATAATCCATTTGGTTGTAATATATAGCCTTTTTAATGTACTGTTGAATTTAATTTGCTAATATTTTGATGAGGATATTTACATCTATGTTTGTCAGAGCTATTGGCCTATAGTTTCCCTTTTTTGTGCTCTTCTTTTCTTGTTTTGGTATCAGTGAAATGTTGGCTTCCTAAAAGGAGTTGGAAAGCATTCTCTCCTTTTCAGTTTTTGGAGGAGTTTGATAACGCTGATCTTTGAATGCTTGATAGAACTTAGCAGTGAAGCCATCTGGTCCTGGACTTTTGTTTTTGGGGGGGATTTTGATTACTATTTCTATTTCTTGTGGGGAGGTTTGTTCAGATTTTCTGTTTCTTCATGACTCAGTCTTGGGAAGTTGTATTATTCAAGGAATTTATCCATGAAATAGATATTTTTTGTTTGTAAATAATACTCTTGCAATGTGCGATCTCAATTCATCATAAAAGCTTGATGAAATCAGTCACAGCTAATACCGTTAGTTATTCCTTTTTTCCCTATTCTATCTTTAAACCTTTACTTAATGCAATTCATCATCATATTTGGTAAAATACGATGAATCAAAGGGAGAGCAGAAAAATGAGCCTCTAACAGTTTTGAGTATTTTAATGGTTTAGAGTGATTTTTAAAAATACTAGCAGCAGCTGTTACATTTAAGTAAACTCCTGATACACTGTACATCTATCCACAGACCCACTTACAGTAGAAAAAGCTTATTTATAAAGCTATTATTTTTCATTAGTTTAGTAGTTCATTTATTAAAATAAAACCCTAATTGGAAATACAGCTTGAGCATATTCTGTTCATAGGAAAAAAGTACTAAATTCAAATTGAATATATGCTAAGATTGAGCTTTTTTATATATTTTAGCAAATATATTATTCTTGATTTATACATTTTGTGAAAATGGATTCATGTTTATTGAATCCAAATTTGAACTTGAAAGTGGTATAATGCCTTAGTCACAACTTCTGAAAAGCTGGCAGTTATTAATCTCACCATTTCAATCTATTCAAAAGCAGTTTACCATATAGAGAAGAATAAAGGAACAACTTTGTGCCAGTGAATCTGCTGCCTTGCAGCATAGTTCCAGGGTACTAGGTAGTGAATATATCTATAAACACACCTTTTCCCCCAATTAATACCATAAAAAACACATTGACTTGGTTTGAATGGAGTTCAAGAACCTCCGAGCATGGAAGATATAACGATTCCTGCTTTTGAGCACCACCTGCTGGCTAAGAGAACACCTGCATATGGAATAAGGAAGGCCAGTATTGATCTTACCCTGTGAACAGACTTATCTGTTACTGAGATTTGTATATCCCCTGGTTTACTGAAAGTCTCAACTCCTCTTTGGCTTATGGCCTTGATATTTCATTCCCAGTGTAATGTTTGATTTACTAACAAGGAAGTGGTTCTACTTCCATATAATCAGTAGCAGAGCTAATTCAGAATTTCTATAGATAATATTTAATGGCCTGTTCAGAGTAATTTTAAAATATACTTTTGAAAAAGTACAAAATATACTTATGTTCCCCTTAACATAAATTCTATTGGGCAACCAACTTGAAATTCTTTTTGGTATAATTATAAATTAACTGGAATTCAGGGAAGGAACTAGTTCTGTGACCTTGATGGTCAAGGAAGATATTGCCTTATAATTGCCAAACTCAGTGTCCTATAAACAATTCTTTGGAAACAAATTCATTTTATAATGAACTCTAGGAAGTGTTTTTCATCTAGATTAACAGTAAGCAATTACTTTGAGTACGTCTAACTGATAGTATTTACAGAACAGTTTAACCTTAAAATTCCCAAAAGTAGATGTATTATAATAGCAGTATATTTTTAAGAATGCTTTTATGTGTTGCTTCCTATGATTGGGTTAGAGGGATACTCTAATTGATACTGATTATTTAGTTGTCATATTCTGGTGTGTACTTGCCTCTGTCTGAGTTGGTCTAATGTGAAAACTGAGGCTGGGTTCTGGAGTCAGCCATTTTGGTTTCTATCTTGACATTTTGGACTTAGCCTTAACTTTTCCGTGTTGCAGTCTCCTCATCTGTAAACTAGAGATACTAATAATACTAACTTCCAAGGTTTGCTCTTGAAGCTTATTGCATTTGGAGCAGTGTCTGGCACGTGGTAAGCATTCTTTAAAGCTCAGCTGTCATTGTTATGCTCAGTTGGGGTCCTTGGAGATCAAATGTGAGCAGATGATAAAGCACCTTCTATCCCACTGTATTTTCTGCTCTTATTTTTAAATAGGGAATGTGTGTTCCCTCTTTCCAGCCTTGAAAGAAACTCCTATAGGAACTCCATTTTCAGTGAAGGGCATCTCATCACACTAAGGTCACATGTGACAAATGATATTTTATTACTTGCTGATTACAGTTAACCTTGATTTCTTCCATGGCAGCCATGCAGTACCTTGTATTTGAATAGAGCTGTTTCTGGACGTGATTTTTCCAGCCTCTCTGGGTTTAATTCTAATTTAACTTGCCATTCCAAGTGGGACTGTTGTGCAGCTGAAGTCATGATTCACTCATTTGTTCTCGCTAGATCTAATTATTACATGCAGTGCCTATGAGGCCCCCTCAGGCCTTCATTCACCACTCTAAATGGTCTAACCTTCTGGGGAAGGGAGTGGGCTTTTAGTTATTGTTCTTTTGAATTGTAAAGATGTGCTCAGTACAATATTTGGGAACTCACTAGCAACTGTTTTACCTCTACCATTTTAATCATACCAAGCTTTTCACTAAAGTTAATTGGTAGAATCATGCTGCCATAGACAGTGTTGCTTGCACATTTCCACTCATAAGAACAAGGCCAACATGTGAAGCACCAACATCTTCAACCTTACGTGCCTTCCAGACAAAGCACACATTTCTCGGAAAGCATAGCAAGGGCAGGCTAGAAACACCCCAAGTGTAATTATAGCTATTCTGTAACCAAACCCCCAGGCATTTGCCCCAGAGTGAGATGGCACAGGATAATGTTACCGAGAGCAAGAGTCATCTCCTCTCGCTTCCCACTTTCCTAGATGCTTACTCTGATGAAAAGGAAGATTTTTATTTCACTCACCAGCATCCTACACATGTTCATTGGCCTCCCACTGAAAATTTTAATTGTGAATAAAATGTTTCTCTTGAACTTAGAATTAAGAACCAAGATATTTGTTTCTATGTGGTTTTAATGGTCACCCAGACTCCCTGATGTTCACTAATCACTTTGTGTCGTGCATAGAAAGGGGACGTTAGGGAAAAGGGAATAAGAGTAAAGAATCAAGTGACCATTATCTAAAGACTTGCAGTCAAAGGACTGGAGTTAGTATTAACCAATGAAGGATTAATTAATTGATTATCTTAAATTAAAAATTAGAGTAATTCCTGTAGTCACTCATTGTTCATTCACGCCTGCTGTTTAGCACACCTTTCTTGAATGCCCACAATGTTCTGGCTTCTAAAGATGCAGAATTACTTTGATCAGCACCACGGCAGTCCCATTTCTGTTCATGAACTTGGTGTGGTTGTCATCCATCGCTGTGCCAGCCCCTGTGGAACCCTGTTGCAGGTCTGGCTGTCCTTGTGGGATTGGACCGTCCTCTCATCTTCCTGTCTTTTGACCCCATTTTACTTTGGCCCCACTTACAATTCTACCAGTTCATAAAGAGTTCAAGTAAGTAGTTCGGAAAGGTGCACCCTAGCCAAGGGTTCTTTGGCATCTTCTGAGGCTGTCTCTGTCATTTGAAAAGGGAGCACCCAGGAGAAATTTTGCCCATGGAATGCCATTTCAAAGCAGTTTTGCTGGGTACAGCTATCCATTGCAACTACTTTTCAAAAAAAAAAAAAAATCTCTCATTGTATAGGTGCTTTAGATAGTCGTTCTTCATAATGTCCTAAACATTTCACTTGAAGAGAAAAGGGTATAATATTTTGTAGCATGTAGTCATTCACCAAACACATCTTCATCTTGATATAGACTCAGAATTCATGCCATTCTGTAGCCTTTGTGGTTCTCTCTGTACCTACCGTATAGGCCATTACTTCATTGGTCCCTTAAGGTAGTTACTTGATTTTGATTTCTAATTTCTTTTCCACTTTTCTCTGTATACACAAATACGTAATAAGATAAATAGCTAAAATCACTGATAGGCAAACAATATATGTGTGCATTTGTGCACAGTTTCATTTAGAGTTTTCACATATTAGTGTGTCCAAAGTGTTGTAAAAAAAACAAAATGTTTTTATTGTAGATGTTAAGCTATAATTGGAAGGGAGCAATACCATATCATATTCTCCATTTAAAAGATGTCAAACATATAACACGAAAGTCTCTATGTTTGAGGTTCCCAGTGCCAAGATCCATATTTATTTTCATGACTAGAGTCAAGAAATGAATTACTGTTGCCCAATAATCACACATACAGTCTTATTCTCAAGAATCACACGCCATGCCAGGGCACACATTGTCAGCAGTGACTAATGCAGTTCTTTGATCGGCTGCGCCAGTCACACTATTTTGACTCTTTTCACAATAGATCCCAGTGCCTGCAATTGAGTCGATTATGTAGAAAACCACAAATCCACATTAGTTGATGTGTGAAGACTGGGGAAAGTGATTTGGCCATCCCATATGTCCTTTCATTTTCCTAATAAAGATCTACGTGAAACTGTTTGGTATAGGCAGATAAATATCATTTGTAGTTGATCTTACCTAATAATGTAAAGCTTTGCTTGCTTACTTTATTATTTGCAGAGTGAAAAGATACACAGAAAATTTTAAAGGTACATATGTAGAAGAAGGCATTCCAAAAAACGTTCAGTGGAACTGTGTTACAGTGAAATAATAGCACTAATCTCTATGTCCATCGCTTAGGAAATGGATTTTAAAACTCTGGGATGAATAGTCATTGGAATACTATCACATTTCATCTAAGTCAGGTATTAGCAAAAACAGCCCATGGGCCAAATATCTCCCACTATTTATTTTGTAAATAAAGTTTTTTTGGAACATAGCCATACTCATTATATTCATTTGCTTTTATATAGTCGATAGCTACTTCATTCCTACAGCTGCAGAATTGCTTTGTTGCAACATAGACTCCCTGACTCTCAAAGTCAAAATAAAATATTTACTATCTAGCCTTTTACAAACAATGTCTACTGACCTCTGATCTAAGTTTACATACCATCTTTTATAGACTTTATATACCATTGCTTTATATACCCAGAGTGAAGGAAAAAATTGTACATTAAACAATGACAAGACATCAAGTATAAGAAGTATCCTGATTTAGAGACATTAAGTTATGAAAAGGTACATCTTAGAATTGAAAAATTGTGGTATATAGTACTTCCAATAAATAAACTGCAATGTTTGTATCATCATGGATAGAACTCATATACTTAAAGTTGACGGAACGAAATGCAGGTATAGAATACTTTTCATAATGATGTGAACATTTATATGTCTATTAAAAACAGAAAACAATATTCTGAGTTTGTATACAGGCATGTATAAGTAAGCATAATTAAAAAGAATTAGAAGGATTGAAAGTTAACTTAGGGCACAGATGTTCTCTGAAAGGAGGGAAAGGGACCAGGATAATGATGGAGGAAATGGGAAATGGAATGTTCATTTCAAAAGAAATAGTGATTCTTAATGAAAAATAATCTTTAAAAGCATCAAAACATGGAAAAGCTAAAAGAAAATGTTTCAAATACAACTTAACTTTTTTATGATGGAAATATAGATGATTTTTTTTTACTGTGTTTCACTGTAATTTTGAAGATTCCCATGAAGAACCAAAAATGATGCGTCCTATTTTTCCTTTCTGTCTCAATCAAAGGAGATTAAGGTTTGAAGAAGTACATGTTAATCAATTATCTGACATTGCAAACTAATCCTGTTTTTCTACTGTGACATTAAGATTAAACAACGTGCAAGTCAGGGCCAAGTTTCATGGCTAAAACTTTTTTTCATAATGGTAGTACAGCTAATCTCTAAGTACAATGTACTTTATTCCTCACCATAAAAAACCACCAACTGGAGAAGTTAAATGTCAGGTGCGTTTTACAGAACAGAAATAGCTTGTCATGAGTCATGTTATTGATGTACTGATGAGATTTCTTTCAGCCGATCTCACTTGTTTTGAAATACACATTGTGATTTCACACGATTTTATATGTTGTCACACGCAATGCAGACTCTCACGTTACTATCAAATGCATTCATTTTGTCATTTGTCTATGGCAGGGCTTCCTGAAATAGACCCTCTAAGTCAGTAATTCAAAACTTTGAGTCCAATTTAGCACCACAAGATTGTTTCCTTGGATAATGGGGATCTGTTCACTGCTGTCATTCAGTTTTTAGTTTCGTCTTATTGTTTTAAACATGTCTTGCTCTCGCTAGCAGTCTTTCGGCAGAAATAGGCCAAGCTGACTCCCTTGAAGGTTAGCAAATGAAATGTGTCCGAGCTGTGCCACAGAAAAGGCAGACAAGGGGCCTGAGTCTCTGTAAAGCCATAGGCGATGAGAGGAAGTCACATCACAGTAGAGTCAAAACAGTCCTGTGTTGCTTACATTTAACTCCAGTTTTTCTTTTTCCAGTTCAATTTCACCATTTAGTATTGAGAGCACAAGACGCCAGAGACGATCTGAATCCCCCGACTCCAGAAAACGGCGAATCCACAGATGTGATTTTGAGGGTTGCAACAAAGTGTATACAAAAAGTTCTCACCTGAAGGCTCACCGACGGACTCATACAGGTACAGCTCCATGATTTTTTTCATGCACGGGCCGATGGGAATCCAGAAAGGGCCATCCCTGCCTCCGTAGCCCCGAGGGTGTGGAGTGGTGCTGTGTTCTCCTCATACTTGCATCCTGAGTTTGGTTCCTTTCTAGGTGGAAAGTTTTCCCTTTCTTGGCAGGAAAAAGGCTTAAGTCTTGGTGAACCTGAGCAAGAAATGAAGTAATTCTTCTGTGTCTAAAGGACTTTTGTAATGAGGTGGATGTAGTGAGCTGGTCTTTGTTGCCGCTTAACTGTTGTCTCGTTTATTAGGATTTCAGCACATCAGACAACAAGCCAAAGAAAACTAGTCAAAGTTAGCTTTTAAGCACCCCTTACATCATGCTTTTCTCCCTTTCATCTCACCCCCTCAAATAAACAAGTAAACCAATAACATAAAATTGACACATGCATAGCAGTGTGGGGAGTTTAAAAAAAAAATATTTCTACCTGATTTCATTTGGTAGTTTTTCTATTTTGAATTTTTAGTATTAGCAGTTTACAGAGAAGGAAATTCAAAGCACAAGTGATTCACTGGCTTTGTCACTACCCACCCACCCATCCATCCATCCATCCTCCCACCCACCCACCTACCCTCCCACCTATCTACCCACCCAGACAGCTACCCAGGATGTAAGCTGGTGACTCCTCACCTAGCCCCTCTGCCTCTCATCAATCCTTGTCTGTGTGTCCTTATGTCGGCATCCCCTGGCTTCCTTAGTGTCTCAGTCTTGCTGGATGCACCAGGGACCTTGAGAGAAGGCTGAGAGTAGAAGGGCGCCACAACTGTACCGCCTTTGTGAGGTGGTGATGGAGATGAGCGGTGCTCAAAGAAGCAGATAAAACAGGGACATTGGCTCACACACGTGCTGGGAGCCAGGGGCCAGAGATGGGTTAAGTCCAGTCCATGATTCCTCCACAGGAGTCAGACTCCAGCCCCTGCCTCAGGATGGAAACTGCAAGTGTCTCAGACTCCCATGGGGCTGTGTGAAAATAGCCATGCTACACCAACCATTTCCCAGCTGAGGTAGCAACATCTTTTCAGTGGACAAGTTGGCATTTCTTTAGTTGTGTTATTGTATCAGACTGTTTCCAGAGCTGCTTCATGACTGCGTGCTGGGGCTGGGCATCGTATTTTGCAAGGAAGTTATGGCATAGGAGTCTTGCCTGAAGTCAGAAAACATTATAGAACCTGGAATTTACTTTTGTTCATCTAGTACATTATACTTCTAATATTTCTAAAATAATTCAACACATTCTCCAAACTGCCTCCTCCATATTTCTTCCTTGCTCTGAATCCTTTTCCCTTTTCTACTTAATTCCAAATTCTTCCCCTCCATTGATTTTGAGCTTCCCCAGGAGAGATTTTCATCTATTTCTTAGGCACTGTTTTTGAATCAATTTCTTTTATCATTAAGGCAAAGAATGCATGTAGAGTCGAATAAGCATGACCATCCTATCAGTAGGTAGTGAAACTTATAGTAGTATGATCACATCATATTACTTCTTGGAGAGAGCGTTTCTTTTTTAAAAAAAAGAGTGTGACCATTCCAGTGAATAATCATAGCTTTTAAATTATTCTTCTTTCCCTTGAAATACATACTAGTTTCATTTTCACATGGATACCTCTGCTCCATTTATCCAAGAGATGAACAGTGAAAGAGGAAAAGGTTTAATTAGGTGCTATTACAGGATTTAACTCATGGCATTATAGGATTGCATGTTACAGGTCTTGACATACACTATGAAAGAAGGAGAAACAATACAAGCATTATAATTCAAAGCAATATAAACCTCGAATGCTGAGGCAGAATTAATGAGCTTGGCTTATTAATAAGATGAAATCACACACTCTTTGCGTCCCAACGGACCTGCTACGTCACAGAGTCTCGTTTGTTTCTTAATTAGGGGAATCCCTTCACGTTGTCTCTCACAAGGAACAGATCACCACACTGTAGTTTTTCCTGCACATTTACAAATTATACACAAGATGTCATGACTCCGTGTTCAAAATGAAGGCACCATTATTTCCATCGGGATCAGGCTGGCTTGTGTTGCTCTCAATAAGTGCCTTTGCTTTCCCTTGCTCCTCACAAGGACTGGTGGTTGCAGCATCGTTATCTCCTCTGTACATGCCTGACTCCTGGGCTGCTGTTCCCTCGCTCCTAAAACACTTCAAGTGACAGAGAGCTCCTTCTTCTGCCAGACAAATGGGTGACGTTTGTAAAGACAGAGTCCTCATCGCTGACGATGCCTCTCAGGGTGTTGTCTGGTTCTCAGTTTCACTTCCTGACTCTGGTTCTCCTCCCAGCTCATTCTCCAAACGAGACATTCTCAGTTCTCTCAGCCACTCCTTTCTGAATATATTCCAACTTATAACTCTGTCTTTGAAAGTTTTCACACCACAAATGGAGAAAACAGGTCTCATTAATGGACTTCTCATAATAGAGGCAACGATAATGTTGTGTTCAGCAGTCTCTGTTATGTCATTTAAATTAAAAACTGCTAACAGCTAGCTCTCATCCATCCCTGCCCCTGTAACTGATTTCTTTTAAACGTGTATTGCGTCTTGGATTTGTAGTTGGTCTTGTCCCCCCAACCCCCACCTCTGTGCTGGCTCCCTGGAAGACGGTGGAAGTGATGATCTCTATTCCAGATACAGGACAGAATCATTGTTTTAAGGGTTGCGCATATATTTTCAAGTGTAAGAAATAATAATTCTCTATTCATTGTATTGACTTGGTCCCATTATTCTGATAAATGGAAATGACTGAAACCTGTCCCTACCTACCTTTTAGTATTCCAGCTTCAGTTTTTTCATTTTTGCCAGGAATTGAAAGTAGGACAACTTCAAGGAAAAGCCCTAAGATGTAATCCTAGAGACTTCCATTGAAGTGGGTCTGAATTCATTACCAGTAACTTATAATCCACTTAATTATCCTACTCCAGTTCACATTTCTTGATCTCAGAGCTCCATTAAAAAGTCCTTGTGACTCTTTTTTGGTTTGTGCTCCAAACCAAAATATGCCAAATCCATTCCTCCACTTAGCAGAGATACTTAGCTCTGTGCATGTCATCATACCCTAAACTACCTGTCCAACTGCAGTTACTTATAGAAGAAGAACAAATGAAGTTTGGTTGATTTGCTGCCACTGGTTCAAAGTGAGCCCATAGTAGTTTCTGTTTTATAATTATATGCAAATATTTCATAAACTTAGTGTGTGTAATGAAATCAACATTAGTTCCATATGGATTCAGGTTATCCTGTGTTGTTTTAAATATCTTCTTAACCTTCCCTAACTCAGGCATATTGAGTAAGTTTTTTCTGTGTCACCAATAACATTTAATGGGAGTTCAGGATTATAACAGATGACTTATGAGAACTACACACGCTATGGGAGGTGAGGAGTGAGCAAGTCACAGTGAGCAACGTTCTTTGAAAAGGTCACGCCATTGTACCTTTAGCACTTGATCTTCCGTGCTGTATTAGTCTGTGATTGGTCATCTGCTTACTTAGAAATTATACAGTAAATGACACATTTGCTGGATAATCACAATGAATTTTGAGTAAAAAAGGACACTGAAGAATGCCTTCCCAATTTAAAAATAGTTAAGTACATTTTCATGAATGTGCAGTTTCTATCATAATATACAGATGTGGCCAGATAATTTTACTGTCTTAACTAATACTTGCCTGTGGTAAATCATTTAAGGCATGTTAGAAGAGAAAAAAAATAACATCTCAGCATCCCGTACTTGAAGTTCATTGTTCTAGTTCCTAGTCTAAATTGTATGAAGCTGTGTGCAGTGCTTTTAATTCATTTAAGTTAATGAATTATTTCATTTAAATTTGTGCTGTAGATAACAATTACATACTATAAATTTCCTTTCAAGAATTGCTTATTAAGTTATTAGATTTGAATGTAATAAGAAAATAATGCTGTGAATTTGATATTGCTGCATAGAATTATCAGTATTTTCTAAAAATATATGCCATAGTAATTTCTAAAATACCGGCTAAGAACACTCAGATGTCAGTAATTCATACAGCCACTAGATGGTGCACTATAACCAGGTGTTGGGTGGAATGTAAGAGGGTCTGAAAGAGTCCACTAGAACAGAACCCCCTAGCGGTATGTCTGTTATGATCTGGTTGTCAGTGTTGTGTAGAACTTTGCAAATTAATAATAAGAAACGATAAAGATCTATTTAAAACCAGATTTCTTTAAAATTAATTTCAGCATGTAAAAATATTCAATTTCAGTTGAATCTGGAAATATTTTATATTCTTACTTGGTATCCTGCTTTCTCATAAATCTATAACATTCATTTAGCCAATCTTGTCTAATATGTATTTTAATTCATATAGAAACTGTATACCTAAATTTGAAAAATTAGTGTAAAGCATCCACATTTCTTCTCTCCGGGTTTATCAGAAATAATTCTTATCTAAATTTTGCATATCAAGGAAGGTAATTCATATGTATGCTTTAAAAAGATTAATCAATTTTTATTCCAAAGTGTCAAAAATATGTCCTTCCCTACCTTTATGAGTGAAGAAACAATGTATTTAGCTGAATATAAATTACTGACTATAGCTCTTGTAGTTATCATGCTAGAATGAAAATCATATAATATTTTTTTTCAATTTTATTGCGGCAACATTGGTTTATAACATTATACAGGTTTCAAGTGTACAGCATTATAATTAAACATATCAAATGATTATACATTTAAAATACATACTCACAGAGCGAGATCCTAAATGTTTACAGATTCCATACTTTTTTACTTTTCTACTTACCTCATCACTTTTCACTCCTAGTCCTATATTTCTTGTTAATTTAACATCTTATTTTACTGGATGAGATTCTGAAATGCTTTGATGGTATTCCAACATAGAAAATGTTGGGGTTTGTGGCCTTTTGTTCACAAATCTTGCAGTTGCTAAGTCTTAACTTCCAGGGTGTGGAGTGCTGCTTGTAATTTCACTCACGCATTCATTCATTCATTCACTCATTCATTCATTCCATATGCAGCTCCACTTCAGACCCTCTGTCTAGATCCATTGTTGGAAAAAGCATAGGACTTAGTGATGCCAAAATAATTAATCACTTAAGAGCAACTGACGTTTTTCAGGGAAAATTCCTCTCCCCGTCAGTAGTTTTCAAGTCCTGGCTAAACAGCTCACAAATAGCCATATTGGTCACTGCTGGGAAATGGGAAACTGTGATAGAAATAGCACCAAATTTGAAGTCAGGAGACAAAGTTTTAATCTGTCTTTGGCTCTAACTAGTTGGTAAATTTAGAAAAAATTCTTTATGCGTCTTTAGTTTTGCTTTTCTTGTTTGGTTGGTTTTTTTGTTTGTTTACTTTGAAATTGATATAGCTGGTCTTGCATACTTATTGGAGGGGGCATGATTTTTATATCCTCAGTAGATACAGCAATTAACACATTGTAGGGATTCAGTACTCCTTGTTGAACTAAAATTATATTTGTATGGATAATAATACAGTTATATGCTGTTACTGTTAGCAGTAGCTTCAAGGCAAAAAAAATTGGGGGCAGTGTACTATATGCTTATCATAATAAGCTGTAAGACATGTAATCTCTTTACTGGAGATTCAACTAATTCAAAATTAATGTGATTCAGAAAGAGTCGAAGTAAAGCTAAATAATTATCCTTAATAAGCTCTTTGTCATCATTTTAATAAAATGATAGTTAAATCAGGTTTTTAAGAAATATATTTAAAATACTTAGTAAAACAGTCTTCCATTTGAAGAGACCCATTTATAGACAAATTCACTGAAACGAATATTATTGAGTATTTTCCACATCTTGAGACACTATAGAGACTTTTTTCTTGACAAAGAGGCATAGTCCCCATCTTCAGTGAACCTGTCCATATGTGTACTGTGTAAGACTCATGTGAATAGTCACACAAAAGCCCTGTATAAAGACACAAGCAAAATGACAAACTACAACAGGAGCCCTCTATGATGGCCAAGCAACGGGGCGGGGCAGGGGGAAACCTTTCTAAATTGGGCATGCAGGTGCCTTTTCATCTGACTTCTATTCTGGTGTTAAACCTCATTGGCTGAGCCTCTCCAATTTCACTTTATTCCTCAACTTTACAAGTAGATGCCTTTCCAGTTGTACCTCGCTATGTGGACTCCTTTGCACATTCTTCCCCTACCCGAAATAACCTTCCTGGTGCCTCCTTCATCTAGTTGGTAGACTCGTGTTTATATTCCAAAACTGCCTCAGTGCCCCCATCTACTAAGCGCACTGACCACCTTCTCCGTTGGCAGGTAGAATGCTGGGCATTTCCCTGTTGCAACAGGCAGATAGTTGGAAGGGACAGTATGAGTGAAATGCTGGGGAGAGAGGCCCTTTGAAGTTGGAAGGTGTGTGCTCAGGAGCAGAAATGCTCTGAACAGTCTTGGAGACCACGGGTGGGAGAGGTGACTTTTCCTGAGACATGCTAGTCCCAGGCTTAGTGCTCAGCTCTCCTCTGCTGTGCAGGTGTCAGCTGCACGTAGAAATCCGTGGTGAGGGGTGAGGACAGAGCGCTCATCCACGGGGCTGATGCACTGGGAAAGCCATGACTCAAGCTCTGTTCCTCTGGCGCCTCTGCAGTTGTCATGCCTGGTCTCAGACGAGTTCACTGGCAGCCCCGTAGCCCCCTCTACTAGGGCCACGCTCCTGTGTGCGTTTCACCAGCACTAACCTGTTGAGAGTCGATCCTTGTGGTACTTTGAAATTACAAGATAGCCAGGACCTTAAATGGTCTGTTTTTAAGACCTCCCATTAATGGGAACTGGTTTTTCTTCCTAGTCTACTCAAATTTGACTTTGTTAGAAAGCCACAGGAAGACAAGGACCAGAGCATTAATAATTAAATTAAATAGGCAGTTCTTGAGAGGCTGCTTGGCGCGCAGTTCTCCGAACAGTCTTGGGCTCAGTCTAAAGATGAGGGCAGCCAGGAATTCGAAATCTGGTGGGAAGACAGCCACGCCTGCAGACATCTACCCTGAGAGGCGCGCCAGGCGAGCTGTGAGGGAGCGTCATCCAGGCTGCTATGGCAGCGCTGCAGGGGTAGCCAGTCCTGACTGCTGGGATGTGGTGAACAGCACCACATATGTGAACTTAAATGCTGCTCTGAAAAGGAAATCTCTGCATCGTTGCTGTGCAGGTGTCACACTTGTTTTCCTTTATGGAGAGGGCATTATATTAACTTGTCATGGGGTTACTATTGGAAAACACATGGGACCTAAGAGGTACAAGCATCTGAATGCGCCTGCCAGTGCTGTGCATAGCTGATTCAGTTGGTTTTTAATGTTACTTTATTTAATTAAAAAAATCTTTTTCATTTACTTAGAAAAGCTAAGACTTCTGAAACAACCTACCATTTATTACCTCCGTGAAGTAAGTTACTTTACTGAGTTTTGTCTCAGTTCTGTTTGTGTTCGCATACAGATCATCAGTGGCAGTAGAATGTTAAAAATGTTATGTGACCTTCTGACCATGCTCCCCATTTACCTTCCTTTGCCTTTGGCTTTATTCTGTCCGCAGAGCCACCCATGTGGTAAGGAAGAATGGGAATATATTATCACAGCCTTGTCCTCCTTGTGTCCCTCCTTATGCCCTGCCAAATAACTTGATCCTGATTATTGGTCTTCTTATCCTGAATGGCAGAATCAGCTACAAGTGGGACCAAATTTGTGATTTAAATGAAATTATTAAAAAATAAATTATATTTTTATAGAAAATACATTCACCATTGAAGAGTATATAAAATAACATTCATTTGTAATGCTTAAGATACTTCAATAAAAATCCTCATAATTAGAACGAAAAGAATTATAAAATAGTGTTTTAAAGATTAATTAATGTTCATTTGAGCAGCAGAGTGCAAGGCTCAAGGCACATGTGTTACTAATTTGAAAAGTTTAAAATGAGATAATTGTTTGCAGGATAAGCCTTTAAATGGCACCAGTTTTAAACAAAACCTGCCAAATTTATTTTCTCTTTCAAAAATATATATTCTGTTTATAAAAACAGAAGATCATAGAATGTAAGCAATAGACACAAAAGAAATGACTCTTACCTTGACTCATAGTTTTAAAAGACTGAAATATGTGAATCTAAGTCATTTCATTCACTGACTCGACCAGCATCTATTAGCACAGGGCTCTGGGGTAGCCCTTAAAAATGCAGTGATGAGGGAGGCTCATTGCCATCCTTAGCACCACACTGTCCGCCAGAGAGCCTGAACCACAGAGGGTGCAAAGAGAGATTTAACACAGGGGTACCAGGGTGCTGAGAGTGATGTGCTCAGAGTTTTTGAGAAAGTTTTCTTCAGTACAGTGCAGACAGCAAGTTGGAGCGGGCAGGACATAGAACTGGGAATCAAAACTACTCGTTGGTGTTGGGGAAACCTGTTGTGAACCTCAAAAAAGCAGATCATCATGATGGGAGTAAACGAGAGAGGATACTGAACAGGTATTTGGGCGGCAAAACTGGCAGATGTGATAATCAGGTTGGGGCAGGTAGAGAATAACAGATAGGAAAGCGTCCAAGAAAGCTCTCCAACTGGAGAGATTTGTGACTTGATACCTGGAGTAGCAGGGGTTGCCTTTTCACAGATAGCAAAACAGGAGGAGGAACAGGTCTTGTCCAGGTGGTAGATGTGAACCAAGTTTTGGTCATGTTGAGGTTGCTTTTGGACTGACAATAGGAAGTGTCTATCCCCATCTGTGATTGGGATGCTGAGAGCAAGGTTGAGGTCTAATTAGGAATCTTTACCTTAAAAGCTGTGGTGGAAGCTTGGAAAGCCAAAGAGAACAAGGTCAAAACCTTGGTAAAGGTTTCTGTGACAGGTAAAGAAAGCAGTCTCTGTACAAGAAATTGAGAAAAAGTAACCAGAAACTAGAAACAGTATAAACTCGGAACAACCAAATAAAGTGTTATCCTTGGACCTTGAACTGCTTGTCTTCAGTAAAGGACATTTTTATTATAGGATGTTTTAGTTTACTTGCATTTGAATTCTCACTGTGAAGGGCCGCCCTCTGTGTTACCACATTGTGTGCTTGTAAGATTCATTCCTCGTCTCAGTCTGCTTGTCCACTTGTGACCAGTATCTTGGTCTGTTAAAGCTGTGAAGTGTTGAGAGGCCAAAGTAGTGGTTAAGAGGATGAACTTTGGTGTCAAGGTCCCAGGTTTCAGTTCCCACCTCCACCACATAGTAAGTGGCTCTGGGTAAAGTGGGATTGGTTACTGCATCTACTTCATTAGGAAGCTGTCAGATCCATAAAGCTCTTAGGGCAGAGAGCAGTGCATGGAAAGTGCTATGTGCTATAGAAGCATTTTTGTCAGAGCTATCTATTATATAATTGCTCAAGAAATAAAGAACAGACTGACTTGAAAAAGATACTCCATTTATTCAGAGCAAACTATTCAGTGGAATATTGATAACTTTTTTGATTGAATTGACCAGGCCAAATGAATCCAACAAATTTAGACCACACTGGTGTGCCTGACCCATAAAGTAGTTTATACTTGAAATATTAGGGACGTTATGATCAGTATTGGCATCCAGTGGCCTGAAAACTTGGTTTGTTTCTTCAAAATAGCAGTCTCTCTTTGACTTTGTGTCATTCATATTTCTTAGCAAAAACAAAAAGCCCTTGAACTGTATCACAATCAAGTTAAATATCCTCTCTTAAATCATATACACTGTTGTAAACCAGTGTTACCTCAATGAAGAAAAAAGTAAATTAAATTAAATATTTCTTGTTGACACCTATCACTTACCAGGAGAGTGTGTGTGTGTGTGTGTGTGTGTGTGTGTGTGTGTATTTCTAAGCTACACTGGCGTTCCCATGTTACAAAGGGAAGAGTGTCTCGGCATGCTTAACTCCTGAGCCTGTGATCTCGCTGCAGTTCAGAAACACCTGCATTTGACCACATCTCATCTTGCCTGATTTCAAAGTCTGTGCTGTTTCTTCTATTTTAACCCCACCAAGGAGACAGCCTGTTCTACCCCTGGACAGGTCAGGGACCTTGTAATCTCAGCTCTAAGTTTCTGTTTCCTCATTTAAAAAATACCTAATTTCCGTATAGATTGAAAAATCTGTGAACTTTTATGAACTTAATGTAACAGAAACCAGAAGACAAGATAGGAATCTTGATTCTGGATTTTTTTGTTCCCCTCATATGCAAATACCATTCCTCAAGTGAAGCAGATTGTCACAGCAAATATGTTGAGCCGTGAGTGTAATGAAGCTCATTTGTCAGTGTCTAGGGCCCTGCAACTTTATAAAAGTTAAACAGGGGCACATTTCAGAAATGCACTTCTGAACCAAAGCAAATGCCTATGTTTCCTGTTGCAAAAGGTGTTCCTTTTCAGTTGCTTGAGAAAATAATAGAGAGAAGCTGATGTGAGCACATGGGTGTTTTGTTTGCCCCAAGCTCTTTCAGACTGCACATTCCTCTTATGTGCACTGCTCACCTGTCATTTTAATATGAAGAGGCACCTGTCTTTTATCTCAGTTCACATTTGCCTTTCAGCATTTCAGATGGTGAAATGAGAGGTACCAGAAAAAGTTATTTTTTGTTTCGTGGGTTTTTAGAATCCATTCAATACCTGGTGTTTTCTTTAGACTTTATTATGCCTTCTGCTGGGTAAATGTCATAGAAATGCATTTAGTGACTCTTAATCCTTTTCTTTAACTCAAGTTGAAAGACTGTGATTCTCATAATAAATCAGTTTGTTGACTTTTTCAAGAAGGGAAAAAAATAGCCTTATGTGAGTTTTCATTTTTCCAGGACATTTAATTAGAATCCTATCTAGTTAATGTTATTAAACACGCATACAAGTGCACATGTTTGCATGCACACACACAAACACACACGCACACACACAAACACACACACACACACACACACACACACACTTTGGGTGTGAAAGTGTCTTTAACTTGAACCCCAAATGCAAGATAAAAAATAAATTAGAATGAAAATTAACAGGTCCCCTTTGGGATAGGTTCTTTTTTTTTAATACGGCTATTTCACTTTAAAATTTAAAAGATCTTCTATTAGTTAACATTTTCCCTTTGCAGAGATTTTGGTAATTTAGGGTGTTTAAGGAACTGGAGGAATACAGACTGTTGGAAATGGTCAGATATTTTCTTTTTAACTGCAAAAGGTAAAAATGACTTACGCATCTGTCATGGGATATAGAAACCTTGAATTAAAGATCTAAAAGTTAATAAACAGCATCCCAAGTTATGACATGGTTTAAGCAACCCTCCAACCAGCTGGTGTGCTTGGCTATTTTTATACATGAACAGTTTATCTCAATTTAAAGAGCCAGTGAGTCTTATTGATAAAGACATCAATGATACAAGTTTCTATAATTGCATCATTTCTTGGGGCTTATATAAGAAACAAAAATTAAAAGATGATCTGATGGTAAAGTCAGAACTTCTAATTATTTTCAAAAATATTAAAAGCATTTTCAAAGATGTTGCCAGTAGGAATTCTATGTGTATTTGTGGGTTAGACAAAGGAAAGTGGCATGCTATTTTTATTTTTAGCTTATTTCCAGGGAAAACAATTTTGAATAATATATTTGCCAAATTCTAATTCAAATGAGTTTAAGGACAATTCACTGTTCCTGAAGAAATTACTGGAAATTGTGTTTACTATCACCATCATCAGGCCTGGTGCAGAGCAGCTGAGCTATGTGCAGTAGGAGGACACGGGGCGGGGGGGGGGGGGTTACTGACTCCTTTCGTTGTCCAGGCCAACTCATTCAATAAAAAGGTTTTCATGGAAAATTCGCCTACCATGCTGCCCCTGCTTTTTCACATTAAATTTAGATTTCTATTTTCTAGCAAGACTCTAAGGGAAAGAAAGAATGGGAGAAGAGTTCTTCTTCTCTTCAGTAGATCCTTTCTGGGTTCGCTTACGCATATCACGATAAGTCTTACAAACTGATTTATCCTTTTAATTTTTACATCATGAGGTTAGTTTCTGTTATCTTTGTTTATAAGATTGTACCCTTTGAATTTCTTCAAAGCACAAGCATAAAACAGAATGTGCCATTTAACACAATGCAGTAGCCACTAAAATTGTTCTTTAATCCCTTTCTAAAACTTGACTAATACAAAGGGCACTTACTGTTTTGCTTTATTTTGTTTTTTCGAAGGGCAGATGTAATTGAAATGTGGGTCTCTCTTGAGTGAATAGCAAAAGCCAGCTCTTCCTGGCCTCTCTTCACCCTCCACCTCCTACCTCAGCCTCTGATTTTGAAGACAGATTTGAAGGTCTTATTTTATTCTTTTAAGCATGGAAAGATTACCCATACTCCAACTTTATTTTTTTTAATTGTTATTTATGTCTTTTACATTTTGTATTCCCCTTGGGTAGCCCACCACCAATTCACCCGTGATCCATCTCCATGGTCCCTTGTGTTCTTTTCTATTCCATTTTGTGCCCTTATCCTCCCCACCCCCACCCCCACTGAGTGTCTCTCTCCTATTTGGTTTCCCTGTAGTCCTGTTATAAGTGAAACCATTCGATATTTTTCTTTTTCTTTCTGGCTTATTTCACTGAGTATGATCCCCTCTAATTCCATCCATGTCGCTGCTAATTGCATGTGTTTATCTTCTTTGAATGCTGAATAGTATTCCATTGTGTATATGTACCACATCTTCTTGATCCAGTCATCATTTTTGGACATCTGGGTTGCTTCCATACCTTTGCTATTGTGAATAGTGCCGCAGTGAACATACGGGTGCATGTATCCTTTTGGATTAGTGTTTTTGTGTCCTTTGGGTAGATTCCCAAAAGTGGTATTGCTGGGTCGTATGGAAGCTCCATTTTTAGCAGTTTGAGGAATCGCCATACAGCTTTCCATAGTGGTTGGACCAGTTTGTATTCCCACCAGCAGTGTAGAAGAGTTCCTTTTTCTCCACATCCTCACCAGCATTTGTTGTTGCTTTATTTTTAGTGTGTGCCATCCTTTCAGGTGTGAGGTGGTCCATACTCCAACTTTATAAATGAGGCAATGGAGGAAAGGAATGCTGTGCATAAAGTTTTTAAATATTAAAAGAAAGTTTGTATTTTTATAAGAAAATTTTCCAGAATTCATTTATTACCCAGATAATTATTATTTTCTGATATACTTCCACCCTCCCCCCACTCTCCAATGAAGAAGGCTTACACTCTGCATTATATACCTTCCTTCATTAATCACTTATGCCCTGATTGCTAACAAGTTTATAGTTTGCATCGGTTTTATTCATCAGTACGGAATTGTCCACCTCTTGTATGTCTGAGGCCTATTTCCTTGTCATTTTGTAAAAATGACATATAATTGACATAACATTTGTCTCGGGTGTGCAGTATAATGATTCTGTATTTGTATGTCATAAATGATCTTTATAACTAGTGTAGTTAACATCCATCACCACACATAATTTCAGGGATTTTTTTCTTGTGATGAGATTTACTCTCTCAGCAAATTTCAAATATGCAACAGAGTATTAAACTAGAGAAAGCATATGGTACATTGCTCCTTAGAACTTATTTATCTTGTAGATGGAATTTGTGCCTTTTGACCAAATTCACCCATTTCTCTCTCTCTCATCCCTCCCCCCACTTAGTTTTCATGAATGCTTAGCTTGGTTCCACCTCACATGCTACTTTTCAAATTTTGCACTGGTTTCTGGCCCACATTTGTGAATTCACAGAAATCCTTGTAATCAGTTGGTGTTTCCTTTCTGGTCCCACACCCTGGCCTTTAAAATAGCCATCTTAGAGACAAATGAAGCATCTAAGCTCTTGCTTTGTTTTTTTTGGTTTCGTTTTTCTTTGTTATGCATGTGTTTTGAAATAACATTGCATTATAACATATATGTTCTATGTGCATCTTGAAAATCAACCTGTGTGTTCTACATTGAGTTCACCATTAAGTGTTCAGTTCTGTCTTTTGCCACTCAAGCGTCTCCTTTGTTCAAATTAACCCACCCTTTCCACCTTCCACTCTGATAAGCACAAATTCATCTTACAGTTCAAAAGTTTGTTTTTGGGGTTTTTGGCTCATATGTTTATTTTCTCTGTATAACATGGGTAAAACTATATAGTGTTTGTCTTTCTTCATTTGGCTTATTTCACTTAGTATAGTATCCCCAAGGTCTGTCTGTGTTATTGCAAATGGTAGGATTTCATCTTTTTGTAGCTGAGTACTATTCCACTGTGTATATATATCTTGTCTTCTTAACCACTCATTTGTTGTGGGGTACTTAAATTGTTTTGATAACTTGGCTATTGTAAATAGTTTCACAATGAACATAGGAGTGTATGTATTCCAAATTTGTAAATATTGAAGAGTGGAATGCTGGGTGATATGGAAGATTTTTGTATTGATATTTGGAGAAACTTATTGTTTTTTATAGTGGTAGAACCCATCTACATTCCTTTTTCCCCACCCATCGTCAATACTCAATGTTTCTGGTATTTTTGATATAGGCTTTCTCATTAGTATCTCATTGTGGTTTGATTTGTAAAATGGTGACTCTTTTCAGAGAATCATTTCCTTTTGTCCAAAACACTCAATTTAAAGTAATTTCTGTGAAACAACTTATGCTTATAACTGAGAGGCCTGTTAGAATTTTAATTGAGGAACCTAAGTTGAGAATAAGAGACTATTTCAGAGTCAATACGTTCCCTTACCCGCCTATCTCAAATAACAATGTATTTTATATACCCCAGTTCTAAACAGGAAGCCCACAAAAAGTAGAGATGCCTATCTCTTAAATCAAGGGTCAGCAAATTTTCTGTAAAGGGTCAGATCATAAATATTTTAGGCATTGCAGGCCTGTTCTATTGCAGCTCTCAATTCTGCCATTGCTGGAAAGCAGCCATAAATACATAAATGAATATGGCTGTGTGCTAATAAAAACTAATTTATGGACACTAACATTTGAATTTCATGTAATTTTCACACACCATGAAATATTCCTCTGTTGATTTTTCTTCCAACCTTTTAAAAATGTAAAAATCATTCTTAGCTCACATGTTGCACACAAACTAGGCCATAGGCTGGATGTGCCCTGAGAGCCATAGTTCACCGCCCAATTACAGCTTTTCAAATGGAAAGGACACAAATACCATTATTAGACAGCCAACTTGAAAGTAAAAGTGTGACTGTTAGAGAACATTAGGTGCTGATTTGGCTGTGCAAGGAAATCCAGGGAGCATTTGAGACAAGAAACTGTCTCAACAGTGGACCAACCAGCCAGTACCGTCCTTGTGTAGCTAGCACTCGTCTGATGACATAGTCTTCCCTCCTTCTTTTCACACTCTTCAGTATTATGAGTTAAACAGTCAAGTCTGCTGTAATATTCTGAGCATTCATCAGTACAGGACAAGTCTGGATTCACCTCTTTTTTCTCATACCTAACTTATTTCACCCGAGACTTTCTTCTTGGTCCTAAAAACCATCAGAGATAAAGCATGTCTGTGGAGGTCAAAACTTTGTTCATCATAAGTATAACCAGTTATCAGCCACCAACCCTGTGTAGGTCATGCCAGTGTGTGCCATCTCCTTCGAGTCAGTTCTTTGCCCATCCTGGTTCTGGGTTGCTGCTTCCACCGCTATCTAGAAAGGCAAAGTGAATGTTCTAGCAGTGTTTCTAATCTCAGTCTTTCTCACCATGACAGAAACACATCCTCCTACCACATAAAAGAGAAATGTTTTTCCTCATTTAAGACATTCCTTTATTCTTACACTCTCGGTAGCTGGCTCCGTCATAACACAAAAGATAGTGAAGACATGCCTGTTAGTTGCAGTCAGATAACTGAGTTCAGTGCCCCAAGGATGGATGTGTTTTTGAACATATGATTTATATCTAGCTCAGCTTACTAGAACCCATACTCATGATGTAAATTTCAGAAACATAAGGATAACATAAAGAAAAGCATGTCAACATTTGCCATTACTATGCTATCTAGAGCTCCTAAATTTTTAAGTTAGGGATTTGCTGTTTGTTTTTACATTTTTGGTTGTCTCTGGTCAATAGACACCTGCAAATGTGGACTTTTGTCTTCATAGACTGAATGAGTCAGAAGTTGAGGTTTTGACTTAATTCAGTCATTTGGCCTCTGGTTGAATGGAGCCCTTTCACGAGTAACCTGGAATTTTCTGTGGGCCACAATTAGTGCATCAATATTTCTAGATTTAACTAGTGTGTACTATTCACTCTACTTCTGAAAGGACCACTTGATCCTAAAAGAACTCATAGAAACAGTGTTTATGTAAAGTTGAATGTAAATGTTCGGTCTAGTTTGGTCTAGTTTTCCCATGTAGGCATTACTTGTACTCTCATAGAGCTTATTAGTTTCATCGTGTGTTTGTGTGGGTGTTGCAGCTTATTAATTTATTCAAGTGCTTGCTTGGTACCTATTCTAGGCTCTGAGGACACTGAAATAGTACAGGTATGGTCCTTGACTTCCATGTATTTAGAAACTGGTATCTGAATACAGAAATATAAAATCTGTATCTTGTCATAGGTGCTTTAATAGAAGTAGAAATTGAATAATTTGGTGGTAGCTGGGAAAGTAAAAGTTACTTTGAGGATGACACAGTTTAATTGGGAGAAGATTTATCCATTCCACTGTAGCATAGTAAAAAGTGCTGAACTTGGAGTGACGTCATCAACATGGCGGTGAAGGGATGCTAGTATCAACGCTCACAAAAGAAAAGCTGCCTATAAGGAGACATCAGCCAAACCCAGAGAAGATCCAGAAACGCTACATAAATCTAACACCCTCACGGGTGAGTAGAACTTGGAAAGAAGCTAAAAAGACTGATTAAGGAGAAGAAAGAGCCACCAGATCCCCTCTCCCCTCCTCTCAACACAAAACCGGATCAGGAGACCAAGACGAGAGGCACCTGAGGAAACCCGGAAAAGGAAAAAAAAAAAAAAAAAAGGGGA
>PVIJ01017604.1:0-28891 GCA_004024925.1 Scalopus aquaticus | reverse complement strand
TTTGATTATGAGGAATGTTGAACATTTTTTCAATGCCTGTTGGCTATTTGCATTTCTTCTTTGGAGAAGTGTCTTTTAAGTTCTGCCCATTTTTTGACTGGATGTTTTGCTTTGTTTTTGTTGAGTTGTGTGAGGTCTTTGTAGATTTTTGTGATCAGTCCCTTGTCTGTTGTATGGAGTGCAAAATTTCTTTCCCAGTCAGTAGGCTGTTTCTTTGTTTTGATTAATGTCTCTTTTGATGTACAGAAGCTTTTTAATTTGATGTAATTCCAGCTGTTTATCTTTTCCTTCACTATCTTTGCTTTGGGGGATGTGTCTTTAAAAATGTTACTAAGATGTATGTCATGTATTGTTTTGCCTACCTTTTCTTCTACATATTTTATGGTTTCAGGTCTTATGTCCAGGTCATCTTATCCATTTTGAATTGGTTTTCGTGCATGGTTTTCGTGCATGGCATGAGTAGTCTTGTTTCATTTTTCTGCCTGTAGTCATCCAGTTTTCCCAGCACCATTTGTTGAATAGACAGTCCTTGTTCCACTGCATGTTCTTTGCACTTTTATCAAAGATTAATTATCCATATATATGTGGATTGATTTCTGGGTTCTCTATTCGATTCCATTGATCTGTGTGGCTGTTTTTGTTCCAGTACCATGTAGTTTTAATTATTGTAGCTTTGTAGTATAGTTTGAAGTCTGAGAGGGTGATACCGCCATTCTCCTTTTTGGTGAGGAGAGCTTTGGCTATTCAAGGTTTTTTGTGATTCCAAATAAACTTCATCAGTGTTCATTCTATCTCTTTGAAGAATGTCATTGAGATTTTTATTGGGATAGCATTGAATCTATAAATTGCTTTTGGTAGTATGCCATTTTGATAATGTTGATTCTTCCAATCCATGAGCAGGGGATGTCTTTCCATTTATTTGTTCTTCTATTTCTTTTAATAATATTTTATAGTTTTCTTTGTATAGGTCCTTTGCTTCTTTTGTTAGGTTTATTCCTGGGTATTTGATTTTTTTTTTGGGGGGGGGTTCAGTTGTAAAAGTGGTGGTTTTCTTGATTTATGAGGTCAGCAATTTTAATAGCAAAGATGGAAGAGATGGGAAGCTATCAGAAACAAACTCCATCATTTAGTCAGCTCTACCAAGGTGCCGACTTAGCTTTTTACAGACATTTCATTCTCAACAACTGATTTACCAGTATGCAGGACAATTGAAACTCATGCAGGAAAACTAACATCTGTGAATTCTTTTCCATCTTCTTTCCCAGCTTCATCATAGCTTGTATTTTCAAATTGCTTGAAAAATATTAGTAATAAAATTTGATATTAGTTCCTTGGATTTTTTTTTTTTTGTGATTTGTGATACATGAAAAATCAGTCAAGTACCCTTGCCTTTGCTTTTACCCTGCAACCCTCATTTAAATTTTTCTTTTCTGTTCTAATTTCACATGTAACTTGCTTTTCTTTCACATGGACAGCAGGGTTGGTGGATGATAGGACTGTCCTTTATGTCCAATTTTACATTGCATTTTCTGTAACCTATACTCTATAACAGAGGTTGACAAACCATGACCCATGAGTCAAATCTGACCAAACATCTCTCATCCATTTTTAGTGAAGGAAGAAAGTTTTTCACCTTTCTAAAAGATAAAAAGAAATCCAAAAAATAATATTTTATGATATGTGAAAAAAATATGAAATTCAAATTTCAGTGTCCATAAATAAAGTTCCATTGAAATACAGTTATGTTTATTCATTTGTGTATTGGGTATACCTGCTTTCATGCAATAATAGCAGTGTACAGTAATTTGAGAAGTGATTAGATGGATATAAAACCTGAAACATTTTTAAAATGTTTTGTATTTATATCTTTTACGTTTCTGTGTATTCCCTGTGGGTTACCCACCACCAATTCACCCATGAACCATCACCATAGTCCTTTGTGCTCTTTTCTCCCCCATTTTGAACCTTTATCCCCCTCCTTCCTCACTGAATGTCTCTCGTTTATGGTTGCCTGCTAGTTGTTGTTGTTATTTTCTCCTCCTGATCTTTTTTTGGTTCCCCTATATTCCTCCTGTAAGTGAAACCATTCGATATTTTTCTTTTTCCTTCTGGCTTATTTCCCTGAGCATGATCCCTTCTAGTTTCATCCATGTTGCTGCAAATTGCATGAGTTTATCTTTTCAAATTGCTGAATAGTATTCCATTGTGTATAAGTACCATGTCTTTTTGATCCAGTATCTCACTTTGGACATCTGGGTTTTTCCCATATCTTAGCTATTGTAAATAGTGCTGCAGTAAACATAGGGGTGCATGTGTCTTTTTGTATTAATGTTTTTGTGTCCTTTGCATAGATTCCCAGAAGTAGTATTGCTGGGTCGTATGGGAGCTCCATTTTTATCAGTTTGAGGAACTGCCATATAGCTTTCCATAGTGGCTGAATCAATTTGCATTCCCACCAGCAGTGTATGAAGGTTCCTTTTTCTCCACATCCTCACCAACATTTGTTGTTGCCTGTAAAACCTAAAATATTTTTTGATATGGGCCTCCATAAGAAAAGTTTGCCAACTTCTGCTCTCTAATATTGTTATCCAGTAGAAATAAGAGTTTCATATGTAGTTTATAATTTTCTGATAGCCATATTTGAGAAGTAAAAAAAAAATAGGTTACTTTAATATAAAAATATACTCTCTTTAGCTTAATATGTCCTAATTATTACCATAATGATATGTAATAAATATTTAATATTAGTAATGAGATATTTTGCATTTTATGGTACTAAGTCTTCAAAATTCAGTGTTTACTTTACCTTACAGCATATCCCAGTTAGAACTTGCCACATTTCAAAAGCTCACAGATACATATGACTAGTGATTGCCATGTTAGTGCAGTTTTATGATATACAGTTAACAGTTGAATGACTTATTTATCTTAATTGTAGTTATGGAATTAAAAGTTATTAGAATCTTAAAATTAAATAATGTAGTGATAGAATATGTCAGGAAATTTTACCTGATAGCTGAAAGCAGTCTTTTCTAATGAATAAGGAGACAAAACATTATGGACCCATGGAAAAGAATATCATAAAAGCAAAATATCCTGAAATTGGTTCTCAAATGTGCATTACGAAAGAAAAATTTCCCCAGCTTTTTCTTGGGAGAGAAGCAAGACCTTGAAAGAATAGGTTTTATTTGCCAGGGAAAAAGTGGTGGTCTTAATTTGTAAATTAGATTTTTTTTCGGAATGCTCCATAGAAATGAATTGCAAACAAAAAAAAAAAAAAAAGAGAAAATCCAAGGGAACTTCACCAAAAAAGTGCAATTGTAGCCTACTACTTAAGGTAATCTATTTTAAACAGACCAACAGGAAGATTACCCACTATTAAGAAAAAGAAAAAATTAGCCCCTCTGAAAATAGGATAAGGGTATTTTAAGCATAGGCCACCCTTTCCAAAAAAGAGCTATTTTTATAACCTCATATAGGACAGGATGGCTTCCTTTCAATATCTGGAATTTCATTCCTATTTAGCATGCAGAATAGCACCCAACAGCCTTCCAAGTTACTAAAGGAAGGCCTCCGTCTTAGTCTTTGCCTTCACTTACCATCTGTTCTTTTTCAAAACTAGAGTGGCTCAGCTGTGCGGTGAAAATTGACAAAGTTAATGATTTCTAGCTTGGAATTCTGTTTCCTAGCACTAGGTAGGTCCAATTTCTTTTCGCTATCTCAATTTCCCCTCCTGTTAAATGGGGGTGGGGTGTGGGGTGTGTATAATGATGATCAAATAATAAGCACAAAGTAAGCAGGGTTAGCAGTGCTCTGTTTTGTCTGTTGGCTTAGATAGAAAGAACATGGTGTTTTAGTGTTGTACAGAAACACAGAAAATGTCCTTTGCCATTTAGCAACTGGTATGCTTTCCCTGCTCTAAAAGATCCAACTTTTCTTAATTAAGTTTGGCAACAAATGGGCATCTCCTTCAGGTATAACCTGCTTCATAACAAAAATAAAAGGATTTGACAGGGTGCTGGGACAGTTCCCAGTTCAGTGCAGAGCATTAGGGGATAATTCAATGAAATGATAGAAGGTCTGAGAAGGCAAAGGATGACTCCTAATTTTACTCAGAAACAAAACATGTTTGTAGTGAATAAGAGAGGACATTGAACAAGAGGAATTTCATAAGGAAAATGTACTCAAACCTGAAAAGGATTCTGCTTTTGTTTGTTTGCTAGGGCCCTGTTCTGTGCTGACAAAACACATTTTTTTGTATATTTTTTTTGTGTGTGGTTCTTCACTCCTAAGCCCTGAGCTCTGAAATGATGTGTTATTTGTGCAGAGGGCAGGGTGTGCCCTATGATGGATGAGAAATCCCACAGTGAAGGAGATCCATCATCTGTTACAGTTGAGTTAATTGAAGTGACTCTTCCTGTGGTTGGTTGTCTGAAAGCACACTTTAAAAAAGAATCTGGATATGGCATGACATGCACTTTATTTCTGGAATGTAGTTGACCTGGCCACAAGAACCTTAATAAAAGCCTCTGACCAAGTAGTCAACGAAAATGAGAAACAAAATCATGGGAAACTGAGCTGTGACGATATTTGAATATTTGACTAACTTCAGAAACAGAGTAAATTGCGAGTCTGAAGAGTGCCCTTTCTCCCAGCCACACTG
Organism: Scalopus aquaticus; assembly: GCA_004024925.1. Taxonomy (NCBI): domain Eukaryota; kingdom Metazoa; phylum Chordata; class Mammalia; order Eulipotyphla; family Talpidae; genus Scalopus; species Scalopus aquaticus. The sequence goes on along the minus strand of PVIJ01017604.1, from coordinate 24,228 downwards.
CAGAGGTTCCAAATGTGTCATAAAGAGCCCCATTGAGAAAACTGTGCTTTATAACATAGTCAATGATCTAAATTACTAAATAATAACTAGGGATAGTTCTTAATGTTTACTACTTTGGTATATAAACTTTGAGTTTAGCTCTTTTGAATTCATTTGAACTTTACATAGTGGAAATATAATAAATATAAAAAGAAAGAGGTTCTAGTTAAGTTTGCCATTTGATTTAGGGAACCTTGAGATGTTCATTTACCACATCTGAGCTTCTTGTCCATTAGCTTTTATGAGTGCACATTGGACTTTAAATGTATCCAAGGATGCATAGTCCAGTATGACAGCCACTGGCCATCTGTGGCTATTGAGCTTTCCAAATATGACTTGTAACTTAGAGACTGACTTTTAAGTTTTGTTTAATGCATTTAAATTTCAAAACAAATGCAGTGTACAGTTAAAATTGCATATGTGTCTCTCATAGCTCATTTTGGACAGTGTGTAATTTAGATAAGTAATTTTTTTTAAGTTTTTTTATTTATGCATACAAGAACTGGGGTGTGGGCCAGAGGTGGGGTGGTGAGAGTATTCACCAGAGACAAAGCAGGAAACAGAACAGGCGCATCTACTGAAGTACACTGCTGAGGGGAGCAGCAGGTGAGGCAGGAGAGGTCTGCTGCACCATATGGGAATCTCCCTGGCCTGGGATCAAACTTGTGCTATAGTGGCTGCAGATAGCTTCATAGGCTGAGACTTAACCCATTGCGCCACCAGGGAGGCCCCTAGGTAAGTAATTTTCATTCATTATCGTTCTAATTTCATGGACATTTATAAAAACAAGTATTAATACTAATAGAAATTTAATGAGCTAGATTTTTCCTCCTATATTTGTATATTTTTCACATTAAACATGAGAACAGATTCAATAACTATCTATAGTTTATATTTCAGATAAATATTGGTAAAGATATCACTTAACTCGGAAATAGAAACTCTTCACATTTACTTTTAATCAGTATCTTCTATGCAACTCCAATAGGCCTACTTATTGTAGATTTAACTTTTCTCCTTCTAAGATGTGCTCTAGACATCATTTGGAGATTAAAGACTTATCTTTAAAACAGTCACTAAGTGTAGTAGCCCACTCTTGATTCAAGGACGAATGAGATCAATGTTTGCCCATAACTTGAGGAGCTCTTATTTTCTAGACTTTGAAAGAAATGAGGTATTTACTTGTCTTCATCAGCAGGAGGATCTTGGTGCTGCTAGATCTTTAAGAGTAGTGTCTTGGCCTTTCGTGCACAAACCCTGACATTTAAAGGCCAGGGCAGTCAAGCCTACTTTAGAGGTGAAAACTGTCAGTTCAAGGCCTCATCGGCCAGTTTCTCCTAGATGCCATATTCATGGCTAAAGATTAAGATCAGCATGTTGTAATGCCCTAAAGCTGGCACAGAAGAAAATGCATCTGGACAGATGCATTTGGGTCTGCATAGGCTATAACTTTCCACAATAACTAAGATTAATATTTAGACTGAGATCATGCATGCTTAGCAGATAGTTATACTTACTAATTCAGATATTATTGAAAATGATACTGTCTTATTAAAACACTATCTTGGCTGCATAGTAGTTTTATTAATAAATATATATATAAATTAATATAAATAAATTTCTTTATTCTAAGCATCTTATAATTAATCAACCAAGTAGGATGTTTTACCCCTCTTGTTCAGAATAGTATGCTGTATTTTTGAGGGTTATTTAATTTTCTTCAGTATCTTTTCCATGCTTACAAAAAACTGGGACTTTTAGTTTTCTGTGAATGAATGGCATCTAATCAGCATCATACAATGCTTTCTGTTTTATCTAGTTTCTGCATACATGTGTGTGTATGTGTGTGTGTATGTATATATTTCTAATCTGTGTAATTTCAACTAATTTCTTCAAAGACAAAGAAATTTCTTTCACCCTCACAGAGCCTTTGAAAGCTAATCGCTGAGCAATGAAACAGCATCGGTATACCTGACTGCTTTTCTATCATTCATTCATGTATATTTTATTTTTTTGGAAAGAGAAAAGGTAGCAAAATGTTCATTGAACTGAGAGTGTTTTCTGACTTCTTTTCTTCTCCCCTCTTAGAACGATATCACTAAAAATATCTTTTTCTAGGATAAAATGTTTTTGTGTTCTTGGTTAGGGCTCCCCTCCATTTGCTGCCACTGCAGATGACTTGTGTTTCAGGGAGATGAGCACGGTCTATCTCTTGAAGAGGAAATCATTTCTCACCAGCACGCCAGAATGACAGAACTTACAAATAAAGATACTGTGTTGACACAGCTATGAAAACAAAGCATATCTGCAGTAAAACATTAGGTGCCCAGTGTAGCAAGGCGTCTACCACTGTCCTCTCAGAGACTAATAATCTGTCATCAAAAGATAGAACATGGAAATTAGTGGGGGCTCAGACCATCTTTTTTAAATTAAGGCGTTCCAAGTATAGTTGAATTAAAGAAAATTTCTTGATGGTTTTATTAATCTGGTACAATTTGTGATTCTATTGTCTGACATTTTACAAAACCTATTGAGCTGGAAAATCTATCCATATTTTACTATGAAGGAAGTCTTTTCTAATCAAAATCATTGTCAGGAAGTGTATTCTGAAGCTCTTTCTAAATAGAAAAGGTGATGAAACATGTCAATTCCCAGGCTATTGGTTGACTTATTGTTATAGCTAAGATCTCTCCTCTCCTTTTCTATTTTTCACTCTCTCCCTCTCTCCTCCTGTTGCTCTCCCTGTCCCCGACCACCTTTCCTTCAGGATCGATGATGCAAATATCATTTTTTGTTCATACTGAATGATTGTGCCTATAAGGCTTTAGGATTTAACACCATTTATGCTACAGTACTTAGTCACCTTCTTTTAGTTAAGATATATGATCTCTCAGACATGTTATGTGGCACTAAATAAAGCAAATAATTCTCATCAATCACAACAAAAACGGCATTAGAAAATGCTAGAAATGAAGGAAATACTGAGCTGTTCACACTCTAAAATCACTTTTCAGTACCAGCACCTCAAGAATAAAATGAGAAGTGGGAAAATTTAGATTTCAACCAAAAAACATTTTCTCTGCATTTGATTTTTCACATTGGACCAACGTACAGTGCTTTTTTTTTTCTTGTTGTTAGAAAAATAAATGTACATGCTTCTTACAAAGAAGGGGGTCATTATATGTGGTTTCACCAATTATGTTCTTCACTCTTGGATCTTTCTGTGAAAGCATTCTAAAAGGAGAAAGCTCACATTAGTACAAAGTCATGGATTAAACTTGGGTGTGAAAATTTTATTTAACAGACAGATAACTCTGGCTAACACAAAGAATTTTTAAAGCAAAACTATTTCTGTGTTCTGTGACTATATGACCACGGAAACAATGATGTGTTTATCCATTTACAATGAGTTCTTCATACTAAAAATGTCCTTTAGAATAAATATGTGAATACAGGCCAGTCACTCCCCCCACACAAATCATCAACTCTTTTAAAGAGTATTATCATACAGGATAGAATAAGTCATTTTATGATAACAACAGGTACATATATATGTGTGTGTGTGTGTGTGTGTGTGTATGTGTGTGTAACAGCTATATATATATATATAACTACAAATATATGAATAAGTATATATACATACATATATATACATATATATACATATATACACACATATATATACACACATATATATACACACATATATACATATATATGTGTGTGTGTGTGTGTGTATATATATATATATATATATATATATATATATATATATATATATATATATATATGGTCAAAGGCAATAGAAACACACACTCTGCTCTCTGAAATTCTGGCTTGGAAGTGATGCCCAGTACCCTTGCTCACATTTCATTGGTCCAAACAAGTTACATTGTCAAATCTGTAAAACAGGATGAAGATGTAACCTCATTCCACAAGAAGAAGCTCTGAAAAGGGGCCCCAAGTATGTGCGAAAACAGTAACATACTGGAGACTAATTAAAAAAGCTGATGCTTTCATACCTCACAAACCATTTTTTCAACCAAAATTCTACCTTAACTAACTACCAAAGGGAAATCTAAAAGTTTACTTCTAAAACATAAATCAGAGTGAAAGAATATATATATTATTCAAATGCTTAGAGTAAGGAAACAACAAGTTAAAATTGCAGAAAGGACAGAATCTGACTGTACTTCCATTTGAATTAACATTAGGGTCAAATTTTTAATAGGCGGTACACCAAATAAAATCTTGGCATATTTTTCTGTCAGATCTGTTAAAATCTAAGGACAATTTTTATTCATTATAAAAGAATTTTACTGTAATAGAATATACTCTGGGAGGAAGTGTATTATTTACTAAAATTTATTTTGAAGAGAAACAATCAATTTCATGGGAGTTTCTGGAGCTTTGCAGTGTGTGTTTGGTTTAATAACACTGGTCAACAGTGAGATAATTACTGACTTAAAAAGGCCCTAATCTGTAGTATCTTGGTGTGCTGAACATGAATATAACCCTGAAAAATTTTATTAGTTCTCATTTTGAAGATATTTCATATAATTCATTTTATATGTTTCACCATGTAAATTTATCCAGTAGGACTGCAACAACTTCCTAAATCAGCCTAGAATGATGTAATATTGCATCTCATTGCATAATACCATCAGGCACACATCATCCAGAGTTGATTGCATCCTCTTCTGATGCAGTGTAATAATACTGCCAGGCGGCTGCTGAAGTAAGCTGACATCAGCAGTGTACTCTCGAAAGCCTTGTCAGAAAGGTGGAGCATTGAAAGTATTTCAGATTTTGTGCGAGACAGTTTTTTTTTTTTAAAGATTTATTTATTTATATATACAAGCTGGGGTACAGGCCAGAGGAGTGGGGCATCAAGAGGGCTCACCAGAGACAGAGTGGGGAGCAGAACAGGCAGATCAGAAATACACTGCTGAGGGGAGCAGCGGGCGAGGCAGGAGAGGTCCGCCACACCATGTGGGATTCTCCCTGGCTGGGCGTGGAACTCGCTTCGCTGCTGCTGATAGCTCCACAGCACAGCGCTCAACCGCTACGCCACCAGGGAGGCCCTGTGCGAGACAGTTTAAACTACTGTTCCATAGAACTTTTATTATTTTATCCAGTTAGGCACAATACAGATCAGTAATGCCTCGAAAGTGTGTTAATAGCATGGAGAATTTCTGCTCTATTTGTGGGCAAGTGACATTTGCAACCAGGAGAAATACATCACTACTCAAGTGAGAAGGCTTATCATCTTTAGTTCGGATGCAAGGTTGGTGACCAAGACAAGCCTTGGGCCCCGCATATATGCTGTGCTACATGTACAACACAGCTTTCACAGTGGTTAAATGGCAAAAGACCATCCATGCCGTCTGCAGTCCCCATGGTGTGGAGAGAGCCAAGCAACCACATAAAAGACTGTTACTTCTGCTTGGTTCCTCCTCTTTCCAGTGGAATAATGAAGGAAAAGAAGTCGAGAATCATCTACCCAAACATTCCGTCTGCATTGAGACCAGTTCCACATGGTGAGGAACTTCCTATTCCAGAACCTCCAGCACAATATCTCTTGATTCATCTGATGAGGACAAGGGTAAGCCGACCTGTCCTTCTCCTGTTCCATCAGCATGCAGTGATCCAGATCTTCACTGTGGTTCATCATCAACCCCACACAGACTAACACAGGAAGAACTAAATGACCTGTTCAGGATTTGGACTTATCCAGAAAGAAGGCAGAATTGCTAGGATCAAGACTCCAACTATGGAATCTTCTGAAAGAAGATGTCACAATTACTTTATAGCGAAAGCACCACCAGCAGTTTGAGCCTTTCTTCAGAAATAAGAGTACTCTGGTATTCTGTTCTGATATTGAGGGCCTCATGAGTGCCTTAGCAATCACTCATGACCCACAAGAATGGAAACTATTTCTAGACTCTTCGAAACTGAGTCTTAAGGCTGTGCTTTTGCACAATGGAAACCATCTTCCATCTGTTCTATTCCTGACCAGCTGTACAAGAGACAAACAAAGAAATCTAAGAAGTAGTCTATGTATGAATTGATTTTTTACAGATATTAACCGTAGGCCTATTGCTATTGGCATGCATTTCATGATGTAAACATCAATTTATTGCCGATTACAAAAAAACTTAGAGCCAAAATTAGAATATGACTTTCATATTTGTGTTGAGCGCATACAAATTGATAGGAAATGACTAATTTTATTTCAGTAACATGACTTTTGTAAAGATTTGTTGACCAGTGTAATTGTGAAGGGACTATAAAGAATCTGCACACCTTTACAGACATTTCTTAGTCAGCAATGCACATTTACACAGCTTTGTCCAACACTGGCGAAATTTTGGAGGGACATATTCACATACCTTTTTTCTTCATCTGGAGATCACTTTATGTAATTTGATATTAATATTCTCGTGCTAATTAATTTGCGTGAGAGTTCTGGATAATTCTGCAGCTCACTTTCTTATCTTCATTGACTTGGGACACGATGATAAAATTGATCAAAATAACCCTACTAATATGTACATATGTATTTACATATATGCTCAGATATGCGTATATATTATTTATATTTATAATATATTTATATATAAATGAATATACACATCTGATGGAGTATGGACCTTTGTTGTACTTCCTAAGTTCAACACTAGTTAATTCCTGCTATTTAATAATTATTTGGCAAGAATTAGTCAAACTTTGTAAGTGCTAGACTTGAAGGTTAAGGTCAGTATTGAGCAATATGAAAATAGCTACTGATTAAGGGATTGATCGGAGGTCCTGAGAATTTGAATAAGTGTAAAAGAAATTGAAGGGCACACATGAACTGAGAAGTTGAGTCATTATGAACTCATTTTTCTTTTGTAATATTTGTATTCCTGTTTTATCTTATTATATATTTATACCGCATTTCTAGAGTGCTAGGTGATTTATAACAACACATATGAAACAAGAATCTCTCAAGCTCAAACAAAAACAATAAATAAATAATGACATATCTGCAAATATATAATATAGCATGAGGAAATGTGTGCCCCTTTTCATTTATTTTTAATTTTTCAAATCTCTATTAAATCATTTCTGTGCAAAATATAAACAGTCATGCTTGCTTTCTGGCTATCTTCTCTGCAAAATTGTGAAAAGGAGAGATAACTTTTTTCTTACTCCAATGCCCAAGGGTATCATACCAGGGCCTTGTCTTATTATGCTCAGTTTTAGATTTAGCAGTTGACTCTCATTAGAACAGTTATTGCTTATCTTACTTTGGGTGACATAAAAACCTGAATTTTAAAGCATCAAACAAGTTCACAAATGTCAAATCTATAATGCCTAATTTGTCTTAATGCAATGGGTGAATATTTTGTTATCTTGAATGTCTTTGTTTGAATTATGATACTGTTTTATTTATAAATGTAACATCAGATGAGATTTTGTCACAGTTGAGGTTTAGATTTAAACATTCAAAACAAAGAAGGAAACTTTATATATAGGGGTGAGGTATGTATTTCAGGTTGTGAAATCCAACAGATATCATGGATATCGCCCTAAATATTTATGCCAAAAGGACTTGGAAATTTGTATCTTTTTTTAAAAGATTTTTTATTTATGTATGCATACAAGAACTTGGGTGTAGGCCAAAGGTGTGAGGGGTGAGAGGATTCACCAGAGACAGAATGGGGAGCAGAACAGGCAGATCTACTGAAGTATACTGCTGAGGGGAGCAGTGGGCAAGACAGGAGAGGTCTGCTGTGCCATGTGGGTCAGCTCCCTGGCCAGGGATCAAACTCATGCCACAGTGGCTGGCAATGTCTTGATCGTGCTGTGACTTAACTCCTGCGCCACCAGCGAGGTCCAATTTGTGTCTTTTGGATGTTACTATTTTGTTTAGTTTTTTGAAACCAAATATATGACCTTGGGCAAATATTTTCACATTTCTGAACTTTTTTTTTTAAAGATTTATTTATTTATACATACAAGCTGGGGTACAGGCCAGAGGCGTGGGGCGGTGAGAGGGTTCACCAGAGAGAGTGGGGAGTATAACAAGCAGATCAGAAATGCACTGCTGAGGGGAGCAGCGGGCGAGGCAGGAGAGGTCTGCTGCACCATGTGGGATTCTCCCTGGCTAGGCGTCCAACTCGCATCCTGAGCTGCGGACAGCTCCACAATGCAGCGCTCAACCGCTGAGCCACCAGGGAGGCCCCTTTCTGAACCTTTTTTTAAAATTGATGTACAACTGCTATGCAGCATTGTATTCATTTCATGTGTACAATGTAATAATTAGATCTATACTTGTATGTATTGCAAATTAGTCACCCCAATAAATCTAGTTAACATCAGTTATTAGAGAGAGGTATACATGTAAAGGTGTATGTATAGATAAACATGCTTATATGCATATTATATATAGAGACATACACAGAATGAATATTGTTTAGTCATAAAATAAATATTACCATTCATTACAACAAAGTAGGCCTTGAGGGCATTATCCTTAGTGAACTAAGTCAATAAAAGAAAGGCAACTATTACATTACCTCACTTAATATGTGTAAAAGGAGGGAGGGAGGGAGGGAGGAAGTGAGGGAAATAAGAGTGTGGGAGGGAAGCAGAAAGTGAGGGTTCATAAATACAGAGTACACATTGGTGGTGGCAAAGGAAGAGAGTAGGGGTAGGTAAAATGAATGAGAGGGTCAAAAGGTACAAATTTGTAGTTAACAATAAATAAATCATTTTAAATTAGTATTTTAGTATTTGGGGAGTAAATACCTAGGAGTGAAATTGCAGCACTATTTACAGTAGCCAAGATATGGAAACAACCTAAATGCCCTCAAACAGATGAGTGATCAAGAAGATGTGGAATGGAATACTATTCAGCAATCAAAAAGAATAAACTCATGCCATTTGAAGCAACATTGATAGAGCTGGAAGGGATTATACTAAGCAAATTAAGCCAAAAGGAGAAAGATAAGTATCAGATGATGAGACTTTATGTGTGGAGTATAGAAAAAATAAAGAAAGGGTCAGACAAAGACAAACTTTAACATCAAGACTTGAAATCTGACCATAGATTTTCACCTTTCACAGAGGGGGAGTGTTAAGGGAAGTGAGAAGAATGGGGGATGGACTATGGGGCCTTTGGAATGCTATAGTGACTACACTGATGGGAGAAACCCTATGCATAGGAACAGTAGCAAGGATATAAAACAATGGTACATTAAATAAATAATTTGTGCGGAATGTAATGTAAAGCATGGTGACTATAGTAACACTGTAATAGGGAAATCTCTATAAAAGGCGGAAGTTCCATGTTTCCTGCCCTACCTATGGAAGGGCAGAGCTGAACAGCATGGAGACTTGCAGAGACATGTGAGTAAGTCCCATTTGCTTCTCAACTTTGGACTTGGACCAGTGATTGGGGCACAAGGAAGGAGACATGTAGAGTCAAAACATGTAGAAATACTTGGAAGAGATATGAATGAGAGACCCATGAGGAGGCTGACACTGGCAGCCTTTATCTTGATTTCTACTTTGATTTTGCTCCTTTTGTCCCAGACTTGCCTGACCTCCTCTGCTCCTTTTCTGTGGTTTCCCTCCAGAAGGTGCTTTAGATTTGTGGCCTCAGTGACCCTTCTTGGACTAATGCTATTTGGCCAGCATTTACCCACAGGGGGCTGGGTAGCTTTTTGTTTTATTGGAAAACTATTATCCTTCTCTTCCCTCTCTCTATGTACTACTAATCCTATTAATGTTCTTTTACATAAAGAGTATGTTTTATCTTTATGCAGCAGATTGCAAACCCATTTAGAACATGCGAGTTTGGGGATCCTGGGATACCCTTCAGCCTGCACATTAACAGCCCTAATATATCACATATTTGAAAGTTGCTGATAGTAGCAACACATATATTCCCACCAACAGTGAATGAAGGTTCCTTTTTCCCATATCCTTATCTACTCTTGTTCTTTCTGGTCTTTTGGGTATAGATATGAGGTGGTATCTCATAGTGGATTTTAATTTTTTTTTTGACTGAGTAATCAGACCCACAAGGACTACAGGTTATTTATTCAGTATGTAAGAGATGAGGGGAAAGGGCACAGATGGACACACAAAGATGGCTTAAGAGCTTTCCAGAACTGCCAGGGAGCCTCTTTGAACTCTGACCCCTCCAGGCTCTCCTTATCCTCAAGGGGGTAATTGTGGTCTTGATTTGCATTTCTGTGATAGTAAGTGATGCACATTTTTCATGTGTCTGAGGCCATCTATATGTCTAATTCTTTTGCCCATTTGGGGGGATTTTTTTTTCTTTTTATTGAGTTACATGAGTTCTTTGTAGATCTTGGATGTTAGCTTATTGTCAGATATATGATGTACAAATATTTTATCCTATTCAGTGGGGTGTATTTTCATTTTAAAGACAATTTTTTGTTGTTGTACAGAAGTTTTTTAAATTTTACGTTGTCCCATTTATTTTCTTTTGCTTTCATTTCCCTTGTTATTGGATTTGAGTCTCCAAAGACATCACTGAAGCCAATGTTGTAGAGTGTTTGCCATTTTTTTTAGATTTATTTATTTATGCATACAAGCTGGGGTACAGGCCAGAGGCGTGGGGCGGTGAGAGGGTTCACTAGGACAGAGTAGGGAGCAGAACAGGCAGATCGATGGAAACACACTGCCGAGGGGAGCAGCGGGCGGGGCAGGAGAGGTCTGCTGCACCATGCGGGAATCTCCCTGGCCGGGCGTCGAACTCACATCGCCGCTGCCAACTGCTCCACAGCTCAGCGCTTAACCGCTGCGCCACCAGGGAGGCCCATGTTTGCCATTTTCGCCTATGTATTTTATGGTTTCAAGTCTTACATCATCTTCATATTTTGAATTAATTTTGGGGTAGGGTATAAGGGAGATGTCTAGTTTCATTATTTTGCAGATGGCTGTCTAGTTCTTCCTGTGCCATGTATTGAACAGACATTACTTTTTCCATTGTATACTCTTGCCTCCTTTGTCATGGATTAACTCTTATGTACATATTAGTTTATTTCTAGGCTCTCAATTCTATTTCATTGTTCTGTGTGTCTACTTTTATTCTAATGCCATATTATGCTGATGACTATAACTTTGTAGTATACAATCCTGGGGGTGTGTTATTCTTTATACCTTTGGTCAGGATTGTTTTGGTTATTTGGAGTCTTTTTGTGGTTCCAAATAAATTTCAGTAATGTGTGTCTTATTTCCTTGAGCTTTCTTTTATCACGTTGATATTTTTTCCTGCATTTCCCCATCTTTTTGATTTTATTATGGAATTTTACACACTATCTGGATAGGAACTTAAAACTCCTATAACTCCTATATCTATAATATTAAGTTATATTAAGTTAGAGATTTGACTTTTCAGATTTCATTAGATCTTGCAACTGCTGTATTAGGGTGTAGGAAAGTTAGAGGCCAGTAGGGGTCCAGCTGTGTGCCATTTGCAACAACATGGATGGAATCAAAGGGGATTATGTTAAGAAAAATAAGTCAGAAGAAGAGAGACAACTATTGGATGATGTCACTTATATGTGGAATATAGAAAAACAAAATAAAGGATCAGATAAAGTCAAACTAATAACAAACCCTAGAAATCTGACTGTAGAACTGAGGCTACTAGAGAGGGTGGGGGGAGGGAGGGAGAGTGAGGGATGAGAACAAATTAGGAAAAGAGTGAACTGGCTATGGTGGTCGACTATGTGTGCTTTGGATGTAGGCGAACTGTAGTTACACCATCTGAATGGGAAGATCCTGTGTCTTTAATACACACGTTGTAGACCAATGTTACCTCATTAAAAAAAAGAAAAGAAAAGAAAAGAAAATTGGCAGAAAAGAATTCTCCATTAATGAAAATGTCAATATTTCAGTTGTAAGATTAGAGTGAATTTTAAATGATATTTGGGTCCCTTACACTGAGGGAATGTTATAGAAAATATTTAGAAAAATTAGACAAATGCTATAAAACATTAAAGGAATTTAAATGGCTGTGGGATGGTACTGATTTTGAACAATATGTTATTTTCATTTTATAATGGGAATATTTCTAAATTTGGAGTGAAATTGCTACATTGTTTTGAGCATTTAATTTACATACTACTAACACATTTATAGAATTAAAAAAGACCCTATTTAATAACTCATTTCCTTAACATTTTCTGATACATTCCTAAATATTGTTGGATCGTGGAATTATAAGGAAATGCATTCCTTCACTGGGTGATAACTTTAGATAGTGTGTTTCTAAGAGGGAATAAAAATGAGATTTAATGAATAACCTGAAAGTGTTGAAAAAGTTTGGGTATGTGTTTGCATGTGCATTTTTCTGTCAAGAAATTTGTGGCTTTGTGCGATCCTCAAAGTTCTTCATGACCACGAAGACTTGGTCATGTAAAGGAAAGACCTTTGAAATAAGAGCTCCATAAATCTCATTTATGAATATAGATAAATTGCTTACTTTTGGGGATGATGGAGAAATTGAATAATTTGGCAGAAGTAGTTTTGGAAGGTATGCGATTCTGTAGGTATACATACGATGCATGGTACTCTTTCTCACTCATCGCTTCAGCAATAAAATCCAAATTTCTTAGCTTGGCATTGAAGAATGTGGATGATTTTGGTCAAGCTAGTTTTCCTGCCTTCATTTTCAAATATTTTCTTCTCTACTCAGATTGTATTATTCACCCTCAAATATCATATCCACATCCTCTCTCCTCTGAGTCTTTGTTAATGTGATTTACTCTGTCCAAAGTCCTGTTCTGCTTCTTCATCTCATCTAAATTTTGCCTATCTATTTGTTTTTATTATTTTGATTTTTCCCCCATTGCTATTGGAGTTGAAGCTCCCCAAATCTCACTGAAACCAATATTGTAAAGTTTTTGCCTGTGTTTTTTTCTATATAGTTTATGATTTCAAGTGTTAAGTTCCAATTCAAGGACTACTACCTCAATGAAATCTTTGTTAATTTCTTCTTGAAGAACTGTTTTTTTTTCTATTTTTGTTTCCTTAATTCCATACCAGTTTATAATCCAGAATTATTTTGAATCATCTAACAAAAAGAATATGTTTATGTCCAATAATTATTTTTCAGACTGTATGCTCCTTGGATCAAGGGCCACATTTTCCTCTATTTTGTATGTGCCTGAAACCCAGAAAAAGATGAATTGAATATATATTTGTGAAAATACTGAATGTTTCCAGTCAACACCCTACATAGAGGCGGAAATAAATCTCTTAATATTCTATGCATGTCTCTGTGTATATTATTGTAGTCAGAAAGCTTAGAATAAGCTCTCTGGCATGAACGATGCAGAAATTCAAATTCAAGAAATATTTTCCTTTCCTTCAAAGGAAAATACAGTGGATTTCTTATAACACCTAAGTCTGTGTCTGAGCCTACATATGCATAAGGTGTCCTAAAATAATTCAAATGTGTGTCTTAAAAAAGACATCAGTGTTTTATGAAGTTAGTTAAACTTGCCATCAAAGTAATAAAGCTCCCAATAATATTAACTACAGAACTTGTAATTGTTTTCCTCTTTTTACTTTTGGTACATTAAAGTGCTGCTTTTGTGAGATAACTTTCGTTTCAGAACTGACTGTCCTGACTTGCTAATCAAATTACCACCCACTCCCTTCCTCACAAACTCAGCTCCCTGATCTGCTCCAATTCCCAACTCACTTTGTTTTGAGTAGCTGAATATTTCAAGAGAAATTATCCCAGGGAATACTATTGTAGAATATTAAGAAGAAATGTCTTGCTTGTGGGAAGCCATTGCTTTTTCTTTAACCTCTTGTGAGTCTACATAGAATGGACAAAAATTTGACCTGTTAATAACAGGTTGATTTTAATATTATTGTTACTCTGTAAATGTAGTAACTTAGGTATTGAACTTTCATTTACATAAAAAGTGTTTTGTGTAGTCAGAAACTCAACCTTAACTATATCTCTACTTTCCAGAAGTCAACATTTGACAAGGAATTAACTATCACAGTTCTTTATTTTTAAAGACTTATTTATTTATGCATACAAGAACTGGGGTGTAGACCAGAGTTGGGGGGGTGATGAGAGGATTCACCAGAGACAGAGTGGGGAGCAGAACAGGCAGATCTACTGAAATACACTGCTGAGGGGAGCAGCAGGTGAGCCAGGAGAGGTCTGCTGCGCCATGTGGGTCAGCTCCCTGGCCAGGGATCAAACTCCTGCTGCAGTGACTGCCAGTAGCTTCATAGTGCTGAGACTTAAACCCTTGCACCACCAGGGAGGCCCAGCTGTCACAGTTCTTAACCAACTTTACTCAAGTTTTTCTCCTTTCCTTTAAAATACTCAGAAGGGGCAAAGTAGAGATCTGAAGGGAGACAGAGGGAGAGGGGGAGAGGGGTGTGTGTGTGTGTGTGTGTGTGTGTGTGTGTGTGTGTGTGCGTGTGCGTGTAAGCCTGAGTGTGTGTGTGTGTGTGTGTGAAAGAGAGCGAGAGAGAGAGAGAGTGTTGTGATAGCACTCAATTAACTTAGATAGAATAAATTTCTTGCCTGTGATGAAACCAATCAATCTCAGGAACATTGAGAAACTTATTTATCGATCATAAAGAACATTGCAAGAGAAAAGATATTATATTAGGAGAGATTAAAGTTATCACAAAATGTTTCTAGAAATTGGTTTCCCTCTCCCAGTGAGTTGCTTCACATTTTCTTTATTGGTTTATCAAAACACTGCACTTCCAACAACAGATGAGATTGCAGGAAATAGCGCGCGCGCACACACACACACACACACACATATCCCCAACAACCTTTTTAATGGGAAATAAAATATTTTGGTTAGAATTTTTACAGGTCTTTTTATTAAGCCTTTTTTTTTTTTTTAATAAGATGAGATTTTGGCAAACTTTGATTTCACCTGCCTTAATCAGGTAGTCTCTGCCTAAAAATGTGAGGGCTGCACTGGGGTATTTTTAGAACTATTTTATCATACATTTCTTTACAGCATGTAGTTGCTAATTTTCCTAATAAGGTCACCTTTCACTAAATGGTGTGCATTTTCAAATTCTTGTGTGGTTTTTGCCTAAAAATAAGGCCAATTTGTGTGAGCTGAGGATCCTTATTTTATTCCATGTATCTTTCTCATTACAGTCTATCTAAATCATAAAAAGGAAATGTCTTTAACAGCACTTAACTGGTTATTAATTTCTTTTTCTCTGTACCGGTCAATAAAAGAATTAAGTGATATAGTAATTAACTTCTTCCCTAAGTGCCTTCTATTAGGGATCTCCTGTTTTCCCTCATTCTGTTGTGCTGATACACAGCATGGCATCACAGGCTCCCATAGAAAGGGGCTCAACAAACCTTGTTGGCTGGTGACTGGAGGCAGATCGTTAAATAGTATAAGATTAAAGAAATGTTCTTAATTTCTCAACTCATGTGTAGCCAGACTGAGAAAGTAGATCTTGTAATCCTAACTGATGAGGGGCATGCTTAGGAATCTAAAGTTTCTCTCAATTTGGAAAGTTATCAAAGTGTGCTCCCAGCATTTTAACCTCAGCTGTCCCCTAATACATGGACTTGGTTATTTGCTAAGCAGCAGGAGGGACCTGTGATCATTTTCTCTGAATTTCTTGGCTAAGGTCTTCCTCCACTTGTAATTTTCATCCCCATGTGAGTCCCTTAATAAAAATCCTAAACCTTTTACCTCTGAACACTCAAAAAAAACATATTTTGAGCTGATGGGTGTTACGGTTTCAAAGATAGTTTCTACTAAAGATAATGAGTGTTCTAGAGTGTTAATTGAAACAGCAGGAGGGAATGATTTCTTTCCAAGTATCCCCAGGGGAGTCTTATGTGCCAAGGTGATGGCATAAATAAGTTAGACTAATGGACTTTGGTTTCTTAAACTAGAGAACAAATGCAAAAATTTTAAGGAAGAAAACTTTCAATGCCATGGAAATTTGATAAACACCATTTGTGAGTTAATATAAAAATCTGTTTAACACAAATGAAAAAACTCCACCATATGTTAGTGCTTCATTTGTTTAGAATCTGAGGCATAAATATTCTGATTTTGATGCACAAATTACTCCGTGGATTATTCTAATTCATATTTTAATATCTGGGCGATAAACAGAAAACTGTTTTGATTTTGTTAATTCAATCACAAATTGAGTATCTGTTGAACACCTACTACAAACAAGACAGAGTGACGTTGCAAGGATGAATTGGAATGAATCTTGATCTCAAGGAATTTACAAATCAGTAGAGGAAAAAGCATATACCTAAACATTAAAATGCCACATTTTAAATGCTATTTATTTCAATGTTTTTGGTCAGACCATATATTTCCATGTCCATAATTTGCAAATAAAGTTTACTAGATACAAGTGGATATTTGATGTCGGAATATCTACAGTTTCCTTAATCTAAACAACTTTTCTTCATAGCACAAAGAATCTGGAAAATAATGAAAATTACAATCAGTCTGCTGTAACCTCTTAACTACCTATGTAGCAGTAAAGATGCTGAGGGTGATTGGCTCTGCTTAGATAATTGGGGTGTTTCTGTATTTCATCTTAGTACTCTTAAAAAACAATACATTTTGCCATTCAGTGTTTTAGATACAGATTAAAACAAGGTTGAGTATACTTAGTGTTTTAGGAACTGAATTGTCTTCATAAAAACAGTAATTTCACATGATTGGAAATTAAAAAGAACTTACGTAATACACGCTGGCATATTTCTGTTGCTTACAGTGTTTCCATTGCTTACAAGGAATATGGTCTTTACCGAGGTTAAAAAAGTTGAAAGTTGAACTTCATCCACTAAAGGTAATTAACACAAAATAAATCAAGGCCAAATAATAGTAGCACATAGGGGTAACTTTGTGACAGAATAAGATAAAATTACAGTATCTGGGTTTAAATCTCATTGTGTGCTTTGTGTAAACCAACAAATTGAAATCTATAGTCCCACTTCAAAAGTCTGATATCATTAGACAAAAGAAGCATGTTGGCAAATGCATTGCGAACACTGGTAGTTTTATATTTATTGTTATTTCTCTGAAATTCTTGCTCTCTAAAAATATATTTACCTTATGTCTAACTAGAGACTTTTTTTTTCTACAAGGGTTTATTTACAAAGGATTATTGCCATTTTCTCTATTAGTTTGCTGGGTATCCTCATTTATTAATTTCATAAAACACATTTTTTTGATCTCAGGCATTAGTGTGTTACTACAAAGTACCACCAATTAGGAAACTTAAACACTAGATATTTAATTTTCTCACAGTTCTGGCAGCTGGAAGGAAGGCCACGATCTTGATGTTAGCAGGATTGGTTATTTCTAAGGACTGTGAGGAAAGGATCTTTCTTGTAAATGGCCATCTGCTTCCTCATCTTCTGTGGTTTTCCATCTATACATTTCTGTATCTAAATTCTTATAAGGGCACTTGTAACACTGGATTAGGGCCCACTGCCAGGATCTCATTTGGAATTATCAGTTTAAATACCCTATCTGTAAAGATAGTTAAATTTGAAAATACTGGAGTTGGTTCTTTAACATGTCAATTTTGAGGGAGAAGAATATATTGAATAATTTAGACCATAACATGGATTAAGAGTAATTTATATAATTTATGTGAGAAAGGTCAACAAATGGCATGAGACAACAGTTAGAAACTGGAATAAAATGTGAATATCCATAATATGTATATAATACTAAAAACTATTTCTTACTTGAAGACATTTTTTCTTTCTTTTAAACTGGAATTATTGCCCCAAATCACAATTTCCTTCGATGAACCAAGCAAAGGAAGGCATCTATTCAAATAGCAAAAAAATCAGCAGGCATCTAATGCCAAGTCTAGTGCCCTCTGGAGATGTTCTATATTGGCTAGCAGTCTATTTTCTTCTATCCATATGGTTTTGTGCAGATGATTTAGCACGAAAATAACCTTCAGTGAATAGTGGTGCCGTGTGCAGAGGGTTCACCCTTCTTTTTTAGCTGCTCATAGAGGTGTAACCCCCACAGGAAACGCATCTGTCCTCCAGTAACAGTTCAGAAAAATGGAGGTTATAGATTTGACAACTCAGTGAAATGTCACGGAGCATCATTTTCTAAACAGAATCTGCCATTCCTCTATATTGAAGTTCAGAATTTCAGCAGTGAGACACAGGCTCTTTCTAGATCTATGGAGTTTATTTTTATATAAATTTATTTTAGCTTTTTTTTTCATATTTGATGTTGCTGGTCTATTAAACCAATACATATATTAGCATATTACTTCTTTTTCATTTTTCTTTTCTTATTTAATTTAAAGATGGAAATTTGTGGTTGAAAAACACTGAAAAAGTATTTATTCACTGTATTGAGACTAGAAAGTATACATGTAGTGCCATATGGTCCTAAGTCTGTTTCTGGCCTTATTGCATAATTCCTTTGAGACTAGGAGAAAGTGTATTATTTTTCAAACCATAGAATTTATTTTTGCAAAATGAAGGCAGGAAGGTAAATTACAGCAAATAGCTAACACAGAGATTAAATGTTAGAGCCAATACTACAAATCATGTCAGCTCCCACTGGACTAATTTCTGTATGGCAGGAAGAAAGATCCTGATTAATATGTGTCAATGCTATCCATTCATTCATTCACTAAATTTCTTGTGTTAGGCATTATTTTCCACTCTTGGGATAGACCAGTGAATATACTAACTAAAGACCTTTGCCCTCATAAATTTCATAGTTTTGTAGGAGAAAATCTGAAACAAAGCATAAACACAAGAAATAGGTAAATCATGCATTTATGTTAGACTGTACAAAAAAGAAAAAGTGGAGCAAGTTAAGGTAAATTGAGATGCTATTTTGGGAATGAGGTTCTGGATTTAAAGTGAGTGGTCAGGACAGGGACTCGTACAATTGTAGGCCATTCCATTGTTACAACAGAAAAAAACATCACCTGAATTAAAGTATTTTCTTATTCTTCTTTCTTAAAAATAAGATCAGCTTTCAACATAAGGTATGCAAATATTAGCAAAGTACATTGGGTAGTGAAGATGTTTTATGAAATAGCATGTTCTTTTTCCATCTGGTTAATAAATGACAGTGCTTAATGCTTGTTATCTTCTTGCCCCTATAAGGAATCTGGTTTAATCCATCTAGTTAACTAGTTTTTCATCTCTCTTTTCTAAATTTATACCTGTGCTGCATATTTCAATTCTATATCTTTAGACACTGCAAAAATCACAAGATATTCATTTCTTCCAGCAAACCTCTATAGTCTTTTTTCATTTTTGTATGGATTCAATAGCAGTATGTTTTTTAATAACCCCAAGGTGTATATTCTTCCATATTAAATTGCTCTTAGCAATACTGGTGCCATCAATTCAATGTTTTGTGGTCAGATCATAAAAGAAAGTCCCTAAGCCCATGAAATGTTACAAAAAGGGCAAATTTGTATTTTTAACAAGAGAGGCAAACAAAGATAAAGGAGCACAAAGGTAGGGAGGGTACCTTGAATATATACAATGCTCTCTCAAACTGGCATTAGATTATGAGACAAGTAATTTCACCTGTCAAAGTGGCTCACATTGATTTTTGTGTTCATTGTTTGCACTCTCAGAGTCCTCAATGGAGTCTTACTTATTTGGCTCTTATATAACCTATCTTTCTCAGGGGAAAGTTAATAGTATGCTAGTAGGAAAGCAGGAGCTTAGTTTGAAATAGTGGAGAGTTCATTTTGCTCCTGTCTAGAATCAAGAAAATAAAAAGGCCTAGACTTTTTCAAGGTAAAGAAGTCAACAGAAATCCAGGAACCCCCAAATCACCATTCTAAATGCTAGCTGCCTTTGTCCTCCTGCTGTATGCTTTTGTTAGTCAGTATCTGATTCATCTGTTTTCAGCCTCCCCAACTCTGATCTCACGAAACTACTTTTGAGAATGAAAAGAATATCATGGGTCAGTTATTTTTTTTTTTTTTTTGGTAAGGAATCATTTAAAAGCTGACCAAAAAGTAAACCCAGGGCCTCCCTGGTGGCGTAGTGGTTAAGCGCTGCACTGTGGAGCTGTTGGCTTGGTTAATCTCTCCTGCCTCACTCACTGCTCCCTTCAGCAGTGTATTTCCGTCCATCTGCCTGTTCTGCTCCCCACTCTGTCTCTGATGAACCCTCTCGCTGCCTCACATCTCTGGCCTGTACCCCAGCTTGTATGCATAAATAAATAAATCTTTTAAAAAAGAAAAGTAAACCCAGACCCTAACCAAAAGAAAATAAAATCTTGTACTTATGGATGACTCAGTTCTGTTGTAGCAAAGTATTCTTTTCTTAAAATAACTTGGCAATAGCTTATTAAAACAAATCACTTCACTATCTTACTGTCACAGTTATTCTAATGATATAAATAGAAAATGTAATTGTTTTTTGGAAGGGCATTATATGTTCTTTTGTCATTTTTTATTAAGTCTACTTAATGCAGACTGAAGTGCTGCATTTCCAGAGCTCTTTTGTGAGTTTGTGAGTTATTTTAACTTTCTGATTTGGTGTACAGAATAATTCCAAATGTTAGACTCTAGGATTCAATCATGTCTCTAAAGATAAGACAGTATGTCAAGTATTAGACCATAGGTGAAATTTCTGTTCGTGTCAGTTCGATGGCACTAATTGAGTGCTTGCAGTAATGTCCTGGGTAAATATTTACCTCAGTGCTCAATGGACATACATAAAATTACATGGCATTTATAATCACATAACAATCTTAATACAAACTTACCTTAAATAACATACATTGAGGAATTTTATTTCCAGGAAGATGAAGTAGTAGTACTTTTTCCTATTCTCTCTGTTAAGTAAAAGTAAAATCCCTAGACACTACATATAAAGCAAATACAAGAAGATGTAAAGGTAGAGAGAAGACAGACTACTCAGGAACTCATTCCCTAAAGAATGACATGGGAATAAGTTAACTATGGTTCTTTTCATTTGCTTTTTAGAATATCACTGTTGATTTTCCAACATGATATTTTATAATGTAATCACACTCACTTTAAAATGTATTCATTTATTTAATATTGACTTACCATTGATTTGCAACATTATATAAATTGCAGTAGTGTAGCTTTATATCTTGATAAATGTGTGCTACACTGAACCCATCACCAGAATTCTAGAATCATTCACTAATATTAAATTCATCCTCTCTACCAGTCCCTCCAACCTACCTTCATTTTTTCCCTCTGGTAACCACCATTATTTTTGTCAATGTCTGAGAGTTGTCTGCATATTTTCTTTATCTAGTCATTGACATTTGGGTTAATACCATGCTTGGCTATTGTCAATAATGCTGTTATGAATATTTATATACAAATTTTAATTTTAATACCAGTTTTCAGTTCTTTTGAGTATATAACTAGGAATGTTAATTGCTGACTCATTTTGTAACTCTATATTTAATTTTCTTGAAGAGCTGTCAATTGTTTTCCACAGCGGCTGCACCATTTTACAGTCTTATTTGCAGAGTATGATTGTTCCACTTCCCTATATCATCAACAACACTTGTTTTTCATTATTACTATTAATACTACTGCTACTGTTCTAGTAGGTCTGAAGTGTTATTTGAATTGGTTTTGATTTGAATTTCTAAATAATTAATGATGTTCATATGTTTTTCCTGAGCATTTTGGTCATTTGTATATCATTCGAAAGCTATTCAGTTTTTTAAATTGAGTTGTGTGTTGTCTTTGAGTCATAAGTATTATTTACATATTCTGAATAATAATTCTAAGTAGACATATAATTTGGAATCAATCTAGAAATAATTAACAGAAAGATATAAGAAAAATTGCTAAGCACAAGCAAAAACTAACTTCACACTTCTAAATAATGTATAGACCAAAGAAAACATCTTAAGAGAAATTAAAAAAAAACATTGAGCTGAATAAAGTGAACATAACATTATATTAAAATTTGTAAGTTAGCCTGGTAGCTCAATCAGTTGAGCATGAGACTCTTAAAAGTTATAAGTGTTAGGGGCTTCCCTGGTGGCGCAGTGTTTAAGCGCTGTGCTGTGGAGCTGTGGGCAGCGGCCACGCAAGTTCAACACCCGGCCGGCATGGCAGACATCTCCTGCCTCACCCGCTGCTCCCCTCAGCAGTGTATTTCCATAGCTCTGCCTGTTCTGCTCTCCACTCTGTCTCTGGTGAACCCTCTAGCTGCCCCACACCTCTGGCCTGTACCCCAGCTTGTATACATAAATAAATAAATCTTTAAAAAAAAGTTATAAGGGTTAGCTAAATCCATGCAGAAAGGAAAATTTATAGCATGAAATATATTAGAAAATATTACAAGTGTCAAATCAGCAACCTAGCCTCCCATCGAAGAACCTAGACAAAGAGCACGCTAAAGGCAAAGTAAACATCAGGTAAAGATGAGAGCACAGAAATCAATAAAGTGCTATAAAAACAAAAATAATAGAAAGCTCAATGAAGCAAACAAATATAAAAAGATCAATAAAATGTTCAAATCTCTAACAAATAACATTAAAAAAGAGCCCCACAGTAAATAAAAATTACTGATATCAGGAAAGAAAGAGGTTATATCACTAAAAAAAGGAAATAAAAAGCATACTGAGTGATAGAAGAAAGTAAACTGGCCTTGTTTACAGCTGGCATGATTGTCTATATAAATAAGTTTAATGAGTCTTCAAAATCAATAAATCAAATAATCAAAATCAATAATTTTGATTTTAACAAAAGTAAAATTTTAACAAAAGTAAAATTTTTACTTTGGGAAATAGTCTATTAAAGGGATGAAAATCCCTATGGAAGGGGAGAAAATACTGGCAAATCATAATTCTGATAAAGGAATAGTATCCAGAATATATAAAGAATAATGAACAGTGAAGCATTAAACAAACACTGCAACACTAAAGTTGTCAATGAACAATTACAAAATGGAAATAGACATTTTATTGAACTGGATATACAGATGATAAGAAATCACATGACAAGATATTCAGTATCATTAGACATTATTAGGGAAATAAAACCTCTGAGAGATACCACTATACAATATGTAACAGCCAGAATTTCTACACTAAATACTGGCAGGAATGCAGGGGGAGTTGTTTACTCATATATGACTGGTGGGAGTGCAAAATGGTAAAGACACTCTGGAAAACAATTTGAGAGTTATTTTAAAAATATAAAACTATGCAATTACCGTGTAGTCTAGTGTTTGAACTTCTGGGCATCTATCCCAGAGAAATGAAAACTTATGCCCACTAAAAGCTGTTCTGAAAGTTTATGACCCCTTTATTTCTTGTAGTTAAAAACTGGAAGCAATCCCTATGTCCTTCAAAGATGAATGGTTAAGCATGCCATGAAATTGTGACATGAAACAATCTGGTTGAATCCCCAGAAAATTATGCTGAGTGAAAAAATTTAATCCAAAAAGTTAGCATAATATTTGATTAAATTTTTATAATATTCTTTAAGTGACAACATTATAGGAATGGAGGATAGGTTAATGATTGCTAAAGGTTAAGAGGGAGGTGAGAGTGGGAGGGAAGTGCAAAGTAAGTGTGACTATAAAAGGGCTTGCATAAGGAGTGTGACTATAAAAGGGCTTGCATAAGGATTCATATCCTGTAGCATTGGAAATTTATTTGTATCGTGACCTTGCAATATCAGTATCCTGGTTGAGATAATATAGCTTTACTAAAATGTTTCCATTAAAAGAAACTTGGTCAAAAGGTACAAATTATCTCTGTAGTATTTCATACAACTTCAGGGAGTCCATAATTATCTCTAAATTTAAAAAGTTAATAAATATTTACATTTATTAATTCACATTTTATGTGAGCTAGATGTCTAATCATAAATTAGCTGGATCCTGACACGCCCCCAAAACATGGAAGCGAACAGATGCTAGGATCAGGCTCTCCTACAAAAAATCGATTCATGGAGAAAAATATCCCTAACTTTGAGAGCTGTCTCGAAGAGAACCGGATACCCTACGCAATACAATCGACCCTGGGGGTGCTTTGGACTTAAAAATAAACTGAAGAGTTGGAGTAAAGAGAAGAGAGGGGACATCTAATCCCACACAAAGGAGGAGCAGAGAGGAGAGATGGGCGGACCAGCTTCCCCTGAGAGCCACTG